>JANHGB010013116.1:0-40487 GCA_026283785.1 Coracopsis vasa
TAGTCATCAGCGCGCTTGTAGTAAGCGTGGGTAAAGCCCTTCCCAAAATCTTCGTTCGCGAAGTCAAGCCATCAATTATTTACCTGACTAATATTTTGGTTTGGTTATCTACTTTCTCTTCTTTTCCTGTCCCATGCACATGCTTCAGACTTTATTAAACATGTTTGCATCTATATTTTTTTTCATTTTACAAAATTAACATTAAAGAAGTTACCTTTGGTGAGTTTTCAGGGTTTCTTTTTCCCCTGACCAGCATGCTCTGAACATCTTGCTTTTGAAATACCAGTTGGTTAAGATTCAGGCAAAGAAATTAGGAGTAGTCTGCATTCATATTTTGAAGGCATGTTAAATTGTAAGTATGCAGCTGCAAGGTTTTATCTTTCTAGCTGAAAGAAATTAGGTGGCTCTTGTACTTTCAGTTAATTCTATTATGTGTTCCTGGAGTAGTTAATCTATACAGGTTTTTTGCACAGATTTTGCTGCAAAACTATGGTTCAAATATGGTGTGTTGAGGGAGCACACCATACACAACAAGAGCAGGCATGACGCAAAAGAGTTACACATACATTTATGTGCTGGCTTGTAGAAATAATGAAAATGTTAAAAAATGAAGTAGTATTTTACCAAAGAATTATAAAGAACTATAAATTGTCAGATATCTTGACTATTGATGCCTTTTGCTTCTTTGGTCTTGATAAACTGTGCGTTGTATCATATATCTTATGCAAAATGTTTCTGGAAGTTCTGTTGTCTTGATTTATTCCACTGAGCATATTTGTGGCAGCTCCATTAGCTTTCTTCTCTTCTATTTTATGATCATAACACCGTACAAATGCAGAACATAGTCTCTTCATCAAAGAACTGATAGCCATTCAGGTAGAGGATTACTTGGAAAGCAAGGCACTGTGAATGCAATCTCAAATGCAAACATTGCTATTGAGGGACAAAGAGACAATATGGCACAAAGGAACATCATATGAGTCAAAAAAGATCTGAGAGGGGACAATTTAGGTGCTGATGAAGAAAGTATGAAGGCTCAGGCCTTGAAACCTTATTAGTGAATGAAAGTGGCCATCATCATCAGACAACTTTACGGAGATAATGATTTTTTGATATTGATTAGGACTTACAAGCTGTTCACTGAATGGTTTTTAAAGTTAAGTAGCCTATGTTTGATCTTATAATGACAAAAGTGTCATCGAAGCAAAGGAATTAGAAAAATAAAGCAATGTGATATTTAAGAAAGAATATATATGGGGAATTTCTAAACTTTTAAAATTAATTAGTTGTGCGGAATCATCTTTCACGCTGCATATAACTACTTTCTAACAATTTTTCAAGAAATATTTCCCATTAATGCCCATGTCTTCTTTTGAGATTAGTCAGAATCATATAAATAAGTTCCTTACTCATCACTTTTTATAGGCCTTAGTAAAATGGGGTTTTGCTGTCTAGTTATCATAAGTAATACAACAAAAAACTACAAGTAAACTACATGCCGTATGATTTTTATCTGTATTGCAGCAATTACGTGCCATGATGATCTTCTAGAGTAATTCATCTTTGCATTATTTTTGCACAATATTTGTACCAAATCTATGGTTGAAGCCTGAGCCACGCAGGATGTTGTCTCCTGATAACAGTTCCATAATCTGTCTAAATTCCTCATAACATATCTCTCTCTGCAGCTTTATTTACTGATCAAAAGGTCTTCCAATTCTGCAGGGTAATAATTTATCTAGATGACCTCTATTAACCTCCTTCAGAAAAATTCTGGATGAAGGGGATAAAAGCAGTCATCAGATTTATAAGAACTGAAAGCTCTTTTGTTTGCAAAGGACTGTAAATATAAGAAATGGCTTTTCATGAAAAAAATATAACAGAAGTAAGGGTGAAGTTACATTTGCTAAGGAAGGGATACAGACTTAAGTCTGAAAGAACTAATTTCAATGGCAGTTATCCTTGACAGGAACGTATGTTCCTTTTCTTTAGAGTTCAAATTTCACATTTAGTTGCTAGTGACCAAATAACAGATTCATATTGATATATATATTGCTTTTTTTGTCCTGTAATGAAAAACAAAATAAAAATATCATAATAGTCCATTTTATATTAATATTCTCATTTCATTTCCACAGCACTAGCCACCTCACCCACTTTAATTTCAATAAAGGAAAGTTATTTCGTTACTTAAGGCTTGTTATGTTTGTGCATCGTTACCTTTTTCTGTGTTCCAGCTGGAACTTGTCAGTCAGTATGAGCAGTCTGTTAAGTCTCACGCCTGCAGCAACTTTTAGCCAGCATTTCTGAATAAAAAGAGGAGAGTGGGATATCATAGCATTAAAAAGGAAATTTAATTCTAGAAATATGAAAGCACAGTATGTTTCAGTGTGCTCTTCATAAGCTGATTTTCTTTCCCTTAGAGGAGCCTGGGCAAAATGCTTCACCACAAAGTGTACTTGGTGTATGTATGAACTCATGCTTTCAGAACGCATTCTGTTCACTTTCACCATGGATGCACAATTCCTCAGATCCTGCAATGTGTGATTCTTTGTTTCAGCATCTGTGCTTGATGGTAGCAGATTATCACTGTGTATCCCCTAGAAGCAAATTTGATAACCCTCAAATTTTATCCAGCCTAGTGTAAGCATAGACACTATTATATCCTCTTTTTAATCTGAATACTCATTTCAGTAAAGCACAGCAAACTATTATATGCTATAAAGTAAAATTATGCTATAAAACAATGATATAATAGCAAATTACTCTTGGCCACTCATAGTATGATCGGTTTCTCTGCCAATTTTTTCGCTCATTTTTCATGGGATTTCAAGAAAATATTTCCTTAGGCTCAGATGAGAAAATACAGTTGTAGCATAAGAGAAAATAATAGGCATGGTGTTTTGATGTTGAATTGTAATAGAACATGTAACTTCCATCAAGGCTGGCCTGAGACTTCTTAGCCAAATAGGCTAATTTAACCTTCCCTTGGATAAGGATAAGAGCCTGACTGCTGCTACCATGGAAAGGCAAAAGCAGCAAAATTAGAACAGAAAGACCAGAGAAAGGATTGTGGAGATCTGCGAAGGATAGGCTTTCTGTTGGATGTGCAAGGAAAAGCAAAGGATGTCAACTACCGCTTCCTGGATTACCTACCTGTATCCTTCTCCATCAGCATTATATACTGTGCATTTTTACTTCCATGACAGAGAAAAGATCAAAGACCAGGATTATTTGTTAAGCTTTGCCTTGTCACCCTAGGCAGCTAACTTGTTTTCCGTAAACCTAGAGTGTGCTTTTTTTTCTTTTTCTAAGTGAATTAAAGAAATTTTGTTTGTTTGTTTGTTTTTATATGAAGGAATAAGTGATTTAAGATCATCTTGTTTAAGGGGTCCAGGATCACAGACTTGTCATGTACTCACAGATAGGTACCTGAGTGAGTATCTTCAGAAGCAGGATCGCCTTCACATTAAAAGTATAGTACATTTATTTCCAAGAAAACTAAAAGTACTGGTATCAGAGATATTGTAGCTTAAAGCACACTAACTTTTGTCAGCTAAGAGATCTGTATTGTGAGACCAGTCTCATTCTTATCTCTAATTTACAGCTCCTTCCCTCACTTCACTCTTAATTGCCTCTGACATGCCAACTGACAACTGACCTAGTGCATCCAACATTTACAGAGCTCTCCAAGTTTCCCCTCCAAAACTGATACTTTTCCTACTTAATGAGAGGAATATTTAAACCAGTTTTCTGCAGTGCTATGTAGTTGAATCTTAGATTTTAATTTAAGGTATCATCTGTAAAATTTGCTTTAAAAAAGGAAATTTATTTGATCAGACTTTGACCACATATAGAAATTAGATCAAAATATAAATTTGACTACTTAGAGCTGCTAAGAAGTTAAATAATACATAAATCCATGTAAAATGAAATGGAAGAAAACAGGAGTTTTACAGAAGTTACATTCTGACTTTGAGATTGGCTTCAGTAATCAGCCAATGGTCTGATGCCTACTTCATCAGGACATAGTAATGCTCACATCAATACCCATCTCTGTGTGTGTGTGTGTGTTAAATAGTGCCACTTCTTTTTTGACCAATCAATCACATGGGTTTTACAAATACAATATGAAACGGATGAGTTTGGTTATCAGGCCTTTTACCTGTGCTTCAGTTGTTATAGTTGCACTGTAGGAAAGGCTTCTAGGTGCAGGAACCACACTGCTGCCTTTTGCAGATTCGTGTTTTTTTAGCACAAGGACTGCACAAGAATCAGGATGCTCGAGTTGGCAAGGGGACATGGTAACACTTGATGGCAAGACAACTGTGCCCATAGAAAAATACTATGGCCCTTAGAGAACCTTGGCAACTGAGAAAGTAGAAAGTCTTCAACCGCTTGTCCACCCTCTCTCAGACTGAATTATTTCTGTGAAGCTCTCAAAGTAGCACTAAAGAATATCTAGCATTTTTTTTAGATTCTCTCAGAAAGACTAGAAGGTTAGGGGAGATATTATTAATCTTGCCTGTGGGTGTCTATGTGGGTTGCTTAGTTAGTTTACTGTACAATGTTCAGATAATTTTGTACAATGAAAGCCAATGCGTGAGTTCATCCAAAGGATAGGATAGTATATAATGAAACTTGGTTTAATGATAAATGAACAATTCTAATTCCCCATGTTGCTCTCATTCTCTGTATTATCTCTAGTACCTATACAGATAGAAATGATCCATTTAGAGACAGCCTAGACACAAATAAATAATAAAGCTCTTAAAAATGTTTATGACAGTGTCATTCAGATTGTACTGGAAAATGAAAGAAAAGCTAGCCTACAAAAGTTGCTTTCATTTGTATGCTTTTGAAAAAAAAATCTAAGAAGGTTTTTTGTTTGTTTTTTTTTTTCTGTAAATCTTCTAGTTCCCTAAGTATTTTACATTATTATTTAGGAATTTTAGGATAAATGCATAGGGAAACTGAAGGTGGGAAAGGCATGCTATGAAAACCTGGGATCTTCTATATACTGGTTACAGGTTAGTTGCAATACGACGAAAAAATATTAATGAAAGTATTTATCAATCTTTTCAAAAGCAAATTGGATTCACATTTTTATATTATCCAATCAAGAGTGCAGTGGATCCTGGGAGAAAAAGTAGGTGTTCCCATTTTTGCTTTAGAAAACAGGGAGGTTTATGATATATTTATGCAAAAATTAGCACAAAAATATGGCAGTTGTAAACATTTATATTTTGGGGGTTTATTCCCCAAGAATAATATTCATGGCTTTCCTAAAAAATTGCTTATCTAAGCCTCTTCTACTGTGTTAAACTGACCACAGCGGTTGCAAGAAGATGGTAAGAAAAACATATGCTTAGAAAAAATATCAGGTTTTGCTGTTTTCCTGTTTATCTGTGTACAGTGCTGACCTCATTCAAAGATCCAGCAGAGCTGGGCCGACCTTTTCCTGGATAAGGAGAGCTGTCACATTTCTTGTCATGTTTATGCTACTTCAAAGCTACCCATGACTCACTCAAACTTTGATACATGTATCAGCTACTAATACATGTCATAGTGGTTGGCATACAGGAAAAGTTTTTATATGTTAGGTAGACCAATATATAAAGTTATTTTCTACTTCATCAGAGAAGAGGCTGAGGATGCAGATCAACTGAGGAGGTGGTTCTAAGGCACAGTTTCATTTCTTGGGGTTTTTTTTATTTGTTTGCTAAAATGCTTAAACAAGCATTGCTTACCAACTTCCAGTGTGGTAATGTGACAAGGTGGGGTAGAATGAGGCACAACAGGGATGTAGAATTAAAGGATCAAATTTTTGTCTGGTTTTAGCATTGATAATGTTAATGAGAGAATAACATCTAGTCTTGAGTTTTCCAAAACTGTTGAGATGCAGTTCCAGATCTGGAAGTAAATTTTGCAACTTGAGACACTTTGTAGTATTTATTGTCAAAATGATATATGAGGTGAGTTGAAAAACTCACTGTTCTTTGCTAAGCAGAATTTCTCCCAAGAAAGCTGATCAGCTTCCAAATCTCAATTGCATATTAACTTATATATTGAAATTTTAGCAATTTATTATTTAAACTATCAGCAGGACATTTAATGATATGTCCATCAAGAGTTATATTACATTTTTTATTAAAAATACTGAAGGTTTCATATAATGTTTTGCAGCCAAAAAGAGGTGTTCTTTGATTATCTATTCAGTTATTAAATTTCTTCAACATTTGAAATGCATGACAAAACCTAAAATATCTGATTACAGCAGATATGCAAGTTAATGTATTTCTTCCTGAGACCATAGGTTATAATCAGTAGAAAAAAAATACAGTGATTCTGTTTCAAGATTGTTTGCTTCAAGCAGAATTGTTTTAGTCATGGGATCAATACTTTTAGAATGTGTAGCTGCTCAGAAATGGATCCTATGTTTGAAAGTTAATTAATCGATTAATTGAAGAATTAATGAATATTTCCTATGCACTTGTTAAATGATGGATATACTATAAGCAAGGGAAAACCCTGCCATGAGAGGTTGTTAAAATTTGTTTCCAATAATTTTCTATTTAAGATGTTGTCAATTGAGCCATTATATGTATGCAGTAAAAGTGTACATTATCATGGCTTTTAATACATACAGAAGCTGTGCCATGGTGCTGTCTATTAGCAACTGAACAACGTTATTAAATTATTAAGAAAATAACGTATAAAATAACATATTTAGAAGGATGAAGTTTCTTTATAACTGAGCAACCCCATTAAAGACATTAAGGAAAACCAAATACAGGTATGTATTTATGTAAAAATTGTAGATTCACTCTTATTTTAACTCTTTCAACCTTTTTTTTTTTTTTTCCTGCTGGAAATAATGTCAACTGATGCTCTTAGAGGTGCAGTTTTATATGATGCTTACTTGAGCCCTAGAAACAAAATACTCATTACTCTAGACCAGCTATTCTGACATCCTATCTCAAACAAAACTCAGTGCTAAATGCTTACCAGGCTTGTGGAATCAACACTGCATGAAAAAAATATCAGAAATCTTTTTTTTATTTTTTTTTTTTAATTTGGAAATGCAGAGCAGAACAAAGGTGAAACTATACTCAGATAAGACTTCTAAATGATCTTGATTAAAAAGAACTATTATTCTTGATTTCATGTGACTTAATATGAAACTACATTTCATAGGAAGAGTGTGCAAGTTTAAAAAGACACAGTGTTGGATAAAAATGAAGCATCAAACAAATTGGGACTATTCTTCAGCTTTCAGTATACTGGGAAATGGATGACAGCTATTTTGCTTTCTAAAGGACATAAAAACAGCCTATAAATGTTATTGCATCTTGAAAACAACCAGTCATCAATTTATATGTGCTTAATACAGGGAATTCAAGTGGCAGCACTGAGGATGATGGCCTTGCTCAAGTCAACTACATCAACAATTAACCTTATGTTAACAAGTAATACTATACTCTTCACTGAGTTATTCACCTGTGATGTCCCTTTTAAGATAAGTGATCACAAAGGTTTCAAAACTTAATCTAAAATATTTTTTCAGTGAATTTTTATATTTTATTTGTTGAAGTAGTACCACAGACAACCTGAAAAAAAACCCTTGTGAAAAGTATGTTTAAATCCTTTTTATGATATTCAAAATATTTGAAACATGGGAAAACACTTCTGCAACAATCAAATATATTCACTAATTGTTTTATTACGTGAAAAAGGAAAGGTGATCTCACAGATGATCCTGTGTCCAGTGAGGCTTTATACATTCTTAAGTGAGTGTGTTTTCTGTTAAGGTCACATTTTTTTCACCTTACTGCACTATAAGGCCAGTAGCATGCACACTTTCCAGGTTTTTCTTTAAGTGGCTAAGGCACTTTGCTGTTCAGAAAATGGAATTAAACACAGGCTTTCCAACTCTGGGTAAATAGCCTGGTCAGCAGGTTTCTTATGTTGAAAGCAAATGAACCAACCAGACAACCCAGAAACTGCTGCTGCTTTCTTTTGTTTCCATTTCTGAGTATCTGTGACTGACAGGCATGGCAAAGACAGTTTAAGCATCCCGACCTGACTGTCTTGTGAGAACTTGGACACCTCTGCTAAATGTCAGTGTTTAGGGGTGATGCACTTATTTCACTTTCCACATATAGCCATAGCTTGCTGAGGCATTTATGGGAGCTATATATGAAGGTATTGAAAAAGAAAAAGGCCCTGAATAATTTATAAAGGTGAGCTACAAATAAGTGACTAGAGTACCAGAATAATAAAACAAGCACGCTGGGACTAAATTGCTTGAGAGCTGGTAATGAAATATGCAGTCCTTCACCTATGATGTCTACTCATCTATCTTACCTGGTTAATATATTTCTGTAATTCTTCTGAAATGTACTATCCAAATTCATTATCAGTTATTTCTGTAAAAGGCTATTAAAAAAAACTCTTTTACTCGCTGTAAAAAAAACCCCACAGTTGCCTATTCAGAAAGCATAAATTATCAGAATACTTGTTAACAGCCTTGTTTCATGTCTTCAGTTAACTTTAGAAATGAAAGCCTAACATTCTCCTATAAACAGAAAATGTCTATAATCCACCAGGATATAATGAAGCAAATGATTATTTCTGAAACACCTACCTTGCTTGTCAGCCCCTAAGCACTTCAACAGAGCACTCTGAGTCATTCTTATAAAGAGGTGGTGTGACAGAAGAAATGAGCCACAGGTTGGAGATCCTCAGGCAAATGCAGCCCCGTGCATATGGTACATCATTACCAGTCTGATTTTAATGAAGTTTTAGAGCCTTAAATTTCATATCACAGTTGGTGCTCATACACATTTTACTGTTATTGCCTTTCATTTGCCAAGTAAAGATAATTGATGATCTTTACTTAGAGAATTTGTAGATTTTGGAGCTGTCTATTTTTAACGGTGATTTCTACATTTTTTTTTCTTTGTGCATGTGTGCATGCTTTCCTTTATGCCAATTTTTATTGGGTCTAATGAATTTTTTAGTGATTTTAAAATAGAATCATCAAAAGATAGGCTTGTCTTTATGCAACTGAGCAAAATTTCATTAACATCTCCACTGATATGAATTAAATTACGTGTGAAGTTACACTAACCTTGAGTAAGAATGGAAGAATACGGTGCTTACTGAGTATGCCCTTCTACGAGCTCAACATCACAGTCATTGCTGATCTACAGGTCTTTGCCAAAATAAGTTTTAAGATTGTTACCATCGCACAGTAACAATATTTTGGGGAATATGGCCAACAGCTAAAAAATGCAAATTAATATGATCATTCTGCCTGCATTGAACCTGCTGTGTCCTAGATCAACCGGTTTCAGGTTGTATGCTCCTTGAAACCAATATATAGTTATGAGAGATAGATACACATACAAAAATCCTTTTTAAATAATAAAAGCCTGAGTTCAGAAAGTAGTCCTCACTGCATTTGTTGTTGTTGTTGTTGTTGTATGTTGGATATTCTGAAAAAAAGACTAAATTTCTTTAGGCTGAATTCTGCTCTGAAAACGAGGTTTAATCCATCATTGCAGTGCTTAATGTTGGAGCAATCAAGACAGTTGGTCACCTGAAACTTAAAAAAAAAAGTGTGGCCTTTCCAAAATGGGAAAAAGAGGGGTACTATCCTAGTTACAGGAGGTTTTGTTATTTCTTTTGATGGTCACACAGGAAAGAAGATATCTCAAATGTTGACGTTGAATGCCCAGACCACCCCAATGCTCAAATTTTAACATTAAGTATGAGATGATTTATTTATACTGTGGAGCAGAAATATGGTGGAGAGATTGAACTAAAATATCACAAAAGGGTTGGGATAGATCTGTATTTGCCTCAAACCATACTGAATGAAAATAAAGCAGTTTATACCAGGATGAAGAACAGCCCTTGTTTAGAGAAAGGGGTGATAAAGTCCTTCACAGAAAGAGTTTTGTGAAGGCTATGTCTGCAAGAGATGCATAAGACACTGGAAGCAGCTTTATACTGGTTAAATGATGTACCAGGGAAAAATCTGCACCCTGCTGAGGGTAAGGACTGTGGCTGCTAATATGGACATCTTCAGAAATTAGAGAGACTAGAGGGGAAGAGACACTAAGAGTACAAATGAACATCTACTTTCCTGCCAGACACGAGTAATGTTAATAAAACTGTGTCCTGAAAAAAAAAGCAGTAATATTTCCTTAGACTAGAGGGAAAAGACAGCTATCTTTCACGCGGGGAAGCAGCTATTAGTGTTTTATCTTGCAAAAATAGTATATATCTTGTTCGTTAATAACAAATTAATGTGTATTTAATAAAGCAAGGCTGGAAGGGAATGAAAATGGGTAGTGCAGCACAAAGAAGAGAAGGAAAAAGGGATAGAGTCTAATTGTTTTCTTTAACTACCTTATGGGTACAGAAGGCAGGGCTCAATTTCTTCAGAGGTGCACAGTAAAAGGACAAGAGTGAGTAGACACAGGTTGCAGCAAGGGATATTCCAATTAGATAAAATGAACAAATTCTTTATGATGAGGATGGAGATAAAGCAGAACAGGTCACTTGGAGAGGCAGTGGATCCTCCACCTTGACGTGCACTTGGGCCACAACAATCCCATGCTGCACTACAGGCTTGGAGAAGAGTGGCTGGAAAGCTGCCTGGTGGGAAGGGACCTGGGGATGTTCGTCGACAGCCTGCTTAACATGAGCCAGCAGTGTGACCAAGTGTCCAAGAAAGACAACAGCATCCTAGCTTGTATCAAAAATAGTGTGGGATAGTGAAGTGATCACTCCCCTGTACCCAGCACTGCTTAGGCTGCATCTCGTATACCATGTTCAGTTCTTAGGCCCTTGCTACAAAAGAGATATCGAGCTGAAGAAGTGGGTCCAGGGAAAGGCAGCTAAGCTGGTGAAGGGTCTAGAGCATAAATTTTATGAGGAGTAGCTCAGGGAACTGGGGTTGTTTGGAGAAGAGAAGTCTCAGGAGGGACTTTATCACTTTCTACAACTACCTGAAAAAGGTTGTAGCAAGGTGGGTGCTGGTCTCTTTTCCCAACTAACAAGCAGTAGGACAAGAGATAATGGCCTCAAGTTGTGCCAAGAGATTAGGAAAAAATTCTTCACTGAAAGGGTGATGAAGCATTAGCTTCATATGAATCCCAGTGAAGTGACAGAGTGACCGTACTTGGAGCTATTAAAAAGATATGTAGATGTAACCACTTAGGGACATGGTTTAGTGGTGGATTTAGCAGTGCTAGGTTAATGGTTGGACTCAATAATCTCGAAATTTTTTTCCAACCTAAACAATTCTATGCTTATTTGTTCAGAGAGCATCCAGACAGGGCCCTGAGCTACCTAGCATAACTCTTACATTAGTCAGATCAGTAACTCCTGCTTTCAGCAGGATGTTGGACCAGCTGACCTCCAGAGGAGACTCTATCTACACATATCTTATTTATTCAAACACTGAGACTTCCATGTTAAAAATAAACACAATTTGCCTAAGAATCAAAGTCCATCAGTTTGCTGAGTGCACAGTGCAGGCAGGCATTCATCAAACTCCAAAGGATTGAGAGACTGATTTTCCTTACAGAAGGTACCAGTGTGACAGTGATGGCAGTTCAGGGGTGTAAACACATGATAACACGTACAACACTAATAGAAATTTTGGGTGAAATTTTTAACCCTCATGCCCAGAGAGAAGACTAGTGCACTGACCCACTTCCCAGTTCTTCCTGTGTCTCTGGCTCTGACTTACTAGGAGGATGACTCATGGACCTGCAGAGAAAATATTTACTGAACAGCCTGCCAGCAGAGGATGAGGTGGGCAGAAAGGAGAGAACCTTGTTAAACAGATATCAGCATAATTGAATTCCATTTGCTTAGTGATCTCTCAACTCTGTGCAGATATATTTTCTTTAAATATAATATTAACAGCAGAAAAACCTAAAGAAAAATTGTCAGTGTTTGAAGGCATCCTTAAATACCATGAACACAGAAGGACAAAACTTCAAACTAATTAAAACGAAGAGCAAAGTAAATCCCAGGCAGATGATCACACAAGGTTCTAGCCTGTTGCTAATAACTAATGGATAGCTTGCCAGAGGCTATCTACAAGCCTGAAGGGGAAAATAACCCGATAATTCCTATCCCATGCATTTGTAGTTGAGTATATACTTCACAGACTGACTCTTCACTTACAGCTTTCTGGTGTGGCATCAGTATATAAGACATGGGGTTCACAACTGCAACAAGCAGTTTATACCGTACTTTTCAAGTTAAGTTCCTCCAAGTCCTGGAATGAAGCTAGGGAGAATGTCCTAGAATGAAAACCATGGGGGAGCCAGGACTTCTGTTGCTATGTGGTTACAGACAATTATCTTTTATTCTTCAAATAACCAAATTATACTAATAAATCTAATTACAAGAGAAAATTTTGGGGCAATTGTTTCAGGTTCAACCTTTTGTAGTGGTTTCTGTAAAATTAAAATATTTTTCAGTATGGAATTTAAGAGGTAAAGAAACATCACTGACAGAATTACTGAGCATGTGAGAAGATCACTCTACCTCCTGCTCTAGGCCAGTAGGAGAGTCATATATTGTAAGCAGTGGTGCAGAGTTACACAACATTTACACAGGGGGAATGATGTCACACAAAAAATTTACCTTACATAGTGGTGAAAGAGTTTGTGTATTCATGTGGCAAAATGCAACATTGAAAGAAAATGTTTGCTTGCATCCTGGAAGCTGTATCCGCATTAATTTGGTCCTGTTTTCAGGTTAATGTACCCTTGTCTCTCAGCAGAGATAATTATCTGGGGCATGACACTAACATTGCTGTATTGCTTCCAATTTCTGAGCTAAATGTTGCTGAGCTATTTCACGAATCTTTCTACAGCTTGCATCTGGGACCATACATCTAAGAAAGCCAACATAACCTTCTGTTTATTTGACAGGTTCAGTCCTATGTAGGCTTAGTTTCTTAACTCATGTTAGCTACATTGTGGAAAGCTGCCGTACCACCTTATTTTGGGGGTTTAGTTTTAATTGTCATCTTCCTGCTTGGATAATGAAACTTAGAGGTAATCTAAATGGAAAGTCATCATCTGTACCTAGACTCAGACTGTAGGGCGTTAGTGGAAGGCAAAAACTTTACAAAACTCTGTATTTTTTATTTTTTATAGTACTAACCTCTACATACCAGTGATTTTGAAATCAATGACTGAAATATATCAATAACTGGCACTAAACTGTACCTTACTCAGTACAACCAAAGAACTTGCCAAAACATGCATGAAAGGATTCGCTGCAAACTACTTGTTCAGTTGGAAAGTTTGGGTTTTAATTCAGGTCCAAGATCTGCTTGATGCCAGAGTTAAGATTAAAATCCCAGAAATCCCTGATCAGAACTCTCATATTGTGGCATTTCACAACATGGACTCAAGTTGATGCAGAGACTCAAATCCCCGTTTGTTACCACCAAGCCTTTTTTATCCCCTCCTTTGGTACTTTCCCAACCTGCGCATACATACAATGCTCAATCTCATTCGCCCCTGTAAAACTCTCCAGGTAAATAGTCCAATCACAGTGTTGCAGACCCTCTCACAACCCCCACCTCCTCTGGCCTTACACACCCCAACTCATCTCCCCAGGGCGTGTCAAAGCACCAAGGCCTCTGAGCGTATTCCCAAACTGTTCTTCATGCAAATCTTATCGCCTTCACTCCCCACATCATATGTGTTGTCAAGCCAGTGAATCATACCTCTCTTTCCATGATCAGGTGTGCAAATTTGAAATTAGCTTTCCTATCATCTCCCTAGAGGAATTTAAAATACTAGTAAATCAGGATTGGTGTGGTGAAGCAGGAAACATCTGAGTAGCTGTCTACTGGTACAACCGCTGAAACTGTACAAGTCTCTAGTCCTGTATAATTTCCAGACAAACATCGCAAGCACAGTTTCAGTTGGTTGTGGTCATGTAAAATATTTCTGACTTTACAACAAGATTTTGCTATGCACATAAACATGATACATCAGTCAATAGTCCTTGGCATTGGATAATGACAGATAGCTCATTAATGATGATTTTCCACTAATCTCTCACTTGCAGTACAGGGTATTTTCTCCTGTTCAACTGAACATTTGGCCACTGGCTTGTGTCAGGCTTTTCTTATGACTCCTATGCAGACTACCGACATATACAATCTTTAATGCCCCTGTGAAAAGTGTGTTGGACCCCAAATTCAAGTTTTGGGGAGCACTGGATGAGCTTGGATGAGTACTGGAGCTTGAATGAGCAAAACACCAGTGGAAAAATCCATCTGTATTGATGCACAGTTCAATATTAAGAGTTTGTAGTGTTGGACTTTGGAATTAATTTTTAAAAAGCAAACTGAGGAAAAAATAGCATTTTATTACAGTTACTAATTCCTGCTGCATTTAATCTATTTTATTGCTGCAAAGTATATAACAGCAAGAGAACCAAACATACAAGCAACTATCTTATGAAATTTTGCATCACATTCTCACTGAAAATAGTACAGAATATTAGTTAAGAAAAATATCTTTGAAAGCATTATTCTGAAAAAATCACAAAAATACTGTCAAATATATTTCAGTAAGCAGTAAATGAACCCTGCTTGCACCATAAATCATTAATGTTTAATCACCAGCCAATGCCTCAATAAGCTCACTGGCATGGAAACTCTAAGATACTCAAAGGATAGTTCTAGCAAATCTGGCATGCATGGTTGGCTTGTGTGCTTAATTACTGTTTATGCATTGGCAGTACCCAAGCAGTTGTATGTAATAAATAGAACACTGTCACACTGTCCAGATGGTTTTAGATTCAAGGCCTAGGGAGTATGTTTGAAGATTACAGGCCTGATTTACTAACAATTCACACCAGCTCAGTTGCTGAAAATCATACTTAATAGCATATGTTTCAGCAATTTCATCAATGCAGGAATAAATATACTATTAATGACTATTTAAAACCACATTTTATCTTATGTTTAGCCACTCTTTAGAGGAGAGATGATAATTTTATTTTGGTTTGAGGCATGTAGCAGCTTTATTTCTGCAGTGTCCAATAGGTTTGAGAAAAATGTGTTCTTTTACACAGAACAAAGAAGTGCCAAGCAGAGATAATCCACACTATCTTAGAAAATGATAGTTTAAGTATTAGAATTAGTATAGCCACTTTAGTGTGGTGAGATGCCTTAATTAATTTATACTGTCAAGAATTAGGGGCAGAATTACACGTCATCAAATTAAAAATGGAATCATTAACTGTTTCAGTCTTTACCTTATGTATAAATATGAAGCCAAATTATGCTATCATTTTCAAGCAGTAAAGAAAGACATGGTAAATAACTTTATGAAGGACTGCTGTCTTTTTCATCATAAAACTGGATTTGACCAGATTTGTGAAACTGCTTTAAGTAGATCTCCTTTGAGGAAGAAGAGAGAGCAGAGAGAGAAGTAGAGAAGTTTGGAGGAAAGAAAATGAATTTAAAGAAGAATGCACTTTTATTTATAAATTAATTCTTAGAGGTCCTTCCATGGATCAAGAATATGAGCAACTTGAAATCAAGTTCTATCTCTGCGAGTATCTAAGGTTATCTCCTATTTGTCAGGATGGAAGTGAGAATAGAGATGTACTTTATCCACTCCACATAAACAGGAAATGAAGTGTGATTTTCTTTGCAGGGCATGAAAAAGAACAGAAAGGAATATGCCAGCAGCAGGTGATTGAACACAGTAAGAAAGATGAAGCCAAAATGACTGATAAAAAGGGTAGCAGTCATAGCTTTCCCCTACTTATGTGGGTAAAAAACATTGCTGATAATCTGATAAATTATTTTAGTAGCTGGATTATAATTAGAATTTTGGTTTTGATTGAAAAAGAAAGCATGATACAAAACAAATAATTGACCATATTTGGTAACCATCAGTCACATTTCATTTTGTTTTGATCTCTCTGTGATGAAGATGCTGTTCTGTAAAACACTGTAAAAAAAACTACCTGAAGTGTTTCAGGATTATATCCAAAATAGGGTTCATGGCCATAAACATATGGCCTTAAGAGAGTAATTCATCTTTTCATTCTGTGATATTCATTAATCCTCAGTTATTCACCTGCTTATCCATTCCTCTATAGCCAGTTACTCCTAGGGTGCAGCTCATTTTATGTTAAAAGAGATATCTGAAAAAAATAGGTAACTGTATCTCCACTGGCTGCAAAATTACTAAAAAACTAGTTCAGCTGTTGATATCCACAAGGTAAACAAACATCTTTGAGTGAGAATTACAGGCCTGTCAGTTGCACCCAAAATATATCCCAAAGAAATAATTGTCCCACTAGCCTAGGAGACACCTTCTAGTTTTATTTAAACAAATGCTGTACCACTCCTGCACTGCTCCTGCCTATGGGTAACTGGAGTATAGAGTGAAGCAGAGCCTACAATTAAAGAATTAAGACATTACCTGTATTCAGTTCCTCATCTTGGTTAGCTATAGTTAACTATAGTTAACAGCTTCTATGTAATGCCAGTATTTGAGATGTTTCCAAAATCTGAAGAGCACAGGATATGTCTGGTTGCTAATAACTTAAATATTCACTTTTTTTTTTTTTAATTACTAATTCTTCTGATTTCTAATTCACATCTAAAAATCCATCAGCTTCTTCTTATATCTGAGCAAGTATTTTATAGCAGAGTGGCTGTCATGAAGTCTCAGGTTGCTGTGAGACTGTTTAAGCAAATTTGGAGCCTGTTGGTGCCCTTACTCTATGTGACATATTTTTCACATATACCCTGAGATGTACTGTTGTTAAGAACTGTCATATCTGTTGCAAATATGGTATCTTTCCTCTTGTTTTTATACCCTTTCAGAATTTTAGCAATGATGACTGCTTTTAGCTCCTTCACAAAGACTAAAGATTCTCCACTTTTGTCACACAGACCATTCACTACTTAAGTGAATCGAGCTAGCTAATCTATCTAAAGCTGTAATTGTCACTACAGATCTTGCAGTCACTTTTTTTTTTTTTCGAGATACACGTACAGTTCAACTGAACACACTTTAGAAATTAATTTTTAGCATTCACTGTTCAGCCAGTGAAAGTTCTAGTCTGGTAATAGTTTGTCAGTCTCTTTGTGTTCCTAGATCTTGAACACATTAGCTTTGAAGACCTCTTCTTTCTTCATGTTATTTAGAGTTCAAAACCAGTTTGCTTAGTCTTACTAAGATTTTTACTGTTTAGTGATTCAATAGACAGAATTTTAGAGTCTTTCTTTTTTATAGTGTCCTGGTTTCAGCTGAGATAGAGTTAATTTTCTTCCTAGTAGCTGATGTAGTGCTGTTTTGGCTTTAGTCTGAAAATAACGCTGATAAAGCACCAATGTTTTAGTTGTTGCTAAGTAGCACTTACCCTGATGAAGGACTTTTCAGTCTCTCATGCTGTGCCAGTGAGGAGGGGCACAAGAAGAAGACAGCCTGAGAAAGCTGAGGCCATTCAGCCAGCAGATGAGAAGTTGAGTGGAGACCTCATAGCAGCCTTCCAGTGTCTTCATTAGGGACTGTACTAATAGAACAAGAGGTAATGGATTAAAACTTAAACAGGGAAAGTTTAGGATAGATATAAAGAAGTTCTGTACTGTGAGGGTGGTGATGCACTGGAACAGGTTGCCCAAAGAAGTTGTGAATGCTCCATCCCCGGCAGTGTTCACGGCCAGGTTGGACAGAGTCTTGGGTGACATAGTTTAGTGTGACATGCTCCTGCCCATGGCAGGGGGGTTGGAACTAGGTGATCTTAAGGTCCTTTCCAACCCTAACTATTCTATGATTCTAAGAAGCTGGTAGGGAGCAGAGGCAGGACACCTGACCCAAACTAGCCAAAGGGGTATTCCATACCATAGCACATCATACCCAGTATATAAACTGGGGGGAGCCACCCAGAAAGGACCAATTGCTGCCCAGGTCAGGATGGGTATTGGTCAGTGGGTGGTGAGCAGTTGTATTGTGCATCACTTGTGTTTATTGCTTTTTCCTTCATCTTTTAGTTTTATCTCTCTCCTTGTTATTTCTCTTATCATTATTATTACTGTTAGTATTTGTATTATACTGTACTTCAGTTATTATGCTGTTCTTATCTCAGCCCATGAGGTTTACATTCTTTCAATTCTCCTCTCCACCCTGCCCAGGGAGTGGAAAAAAGGGTTGTGAGTGAATGGCTGTGTGGTACCAAGTTACCAGTTGGGTTTAAACCATGACATATGGAGAGTATCATTATGTAGATTAACTAGGTGATCCTTTGTTTATTCAAAATTTAATGACCTGACTAGTTTTTTTGCAATCTGCTAAGAAAAATCTGAAGGATATAAGCTTCATGTCAAATAAGACTGATTGTCTTCTGGGATTTGAAGACAAATATAACACATGTTGGCATAACATATGTTGGCATAACATGATTGTTCTTCTAGAAAATGTAGTATTTGCTTTTTCTAGGACCATGTTAATCTTAATTTTATAAGGAATGGAGAAGAGTGTACTTTCATTTACAAAGCAGGTGAGCAGCAATGAGCAATGAGCAATTCTCTAACAGGTTTAACTAGTCAGCAATTTTCCATTAATGCTGCAGTACTTCCAAAGACATATTTCTGTGCTTATTTTCTTTATATAGCTTTGTACTTTTATTTGGTTAACTAACATTCTGATGCTCAGTCAAGATAACCACATCTCAACATTTTGTCATTCTCTTTTTCCACGAAAATGCATCATAATGTGATGAATTCTCTTCCATTTGGAGTAAAAGAATTCCAAACAAATAAACTGTTGCTACATGTTAAAATCCTGAAGCTAGCACTTTTGAAGATACTTGCTGAAGTCCAGGCTGGGTGAGGCTTTCAGCAACCTGGTCTAGTGGAAGGTGTCCTTGACCACGGCAGGGCATTTGGAACTAGATGATCTTTAAGGTCCCTTCCAACTGAAGCTGGTTTATGATTCCATATTTTGGTCTCAGACTTGTAAGTTTTCCTCTACAAATCCTGCACAAATTCATACTGGCCCAGTCACCAGAATGAACAACCTTACAAGTCTTTCACTTCCCATTCATAATAGAGAAAATCATTCACTCTGAATGCTGGTAGAGCAGCTGATAGATCTGGTAGAAGACATAGATGGGAAAGAACTTGGGAGGCAGAAAGGAAACAGGCAGAAAAATGCGGAAAAATATAAATAGGGTGGTGAGGTAGAGTCTAGCTGAAGAATGGGATTGAAAGGTGAGAACTTGATTACTTCTTGGCAAAAGGAATTCAGAAATAGCACAAATATGGATAAATGTTCAATTACATGGTTACACAGAAACATCATGAACTTACTTAAACAAAGGGACCAAATTAATGGAGAATAAGCAACCTGAGTTCCAAACAACATGTTATGCAAGGTGAGGTCTACATGCACAATGGTGCTGAACTGAAACATGATCAAGTTAACATCAGTTTATGTATTACAGTCTTGAAAGTACAGATAAGGCCACTCTGACTAAAAATTATACTTTTTTCTTTCTGTCTCCAACAGGATACAGCTTACTTTCCATTGGTCCTGGCAGTTCTTTACTATGATTTGCTAGATATGTGGGTGAGACTAAAGACATTAGCTACAAAAATATTATTTTTTAAGAAATCCAAAATTTATTGAAAAATGCTTATTAAATATATCACACAAAAGGGCAAGACCAGTGAGACAGGTAGCAGAGAGAAAGGATCCAAGTCTTAAAAGTTAATTTTCCGTGGTAGTTCAACTAGCTTTCACTTTAGCTGAAAACGGATTTCCTTTATCACCTGGAATTTCAAAGTGCAGCCATGTATACGAATCCTAAAACTATGACACCATTCATTTTCTCAGGCACAAACCACCAAATAACAGTACTTAAAGATGCTACTGAAATGTATTTACTTAAATGATCTGTCTAGAGGTTGTCATTACTTTACATTGTTATCTTACATTTTGATAAGGTGTATCACAAGTCCACTGTATTCTTTTTTCTTTGTGACACTGCTTTTATAGCCAAGACATAGCCGTATAAAGGTCTTAAAGAGGCAGTAATGGAAAAATATCTTTCTGGCTCTTCTTCTGAATTTATAGAACAGTTTTATTTAGCTGAAAAATAAAGATTTAAAATTGTATTACTATAAAAAAAATCATTTTTTATGATTAATGGTGGCATAGTAATATGTTCAAGAACACAAGCACATTATTCGGCATTCTCCAACTAGCCGCATTATTAAGTAATGACCTATAAATATTGACATTTGTAAGATATAAAGGACATTTTTGCACCACAAACTAAAACTGTGCATTTACCTCCTTTCACTCTTTTCTTCAAATGAACTTATACAGTGATAGCATCCAAACGGCTATCTACTGCAAAGGCTATAAATGCTGCAATAACAAAGTTAATAGGATAATTCTAAGTTGTCATTCTGAAATACTGATTAAAGCAATTGTTAAACTGAAATGGTTGTGCCTGTTTATAGAGCATAAATTTGAAGACAATTCTACATAAACACATTAAGAACTGTATTTCAGTGGCATTATAGCTTTCTAAGGAACTGAAAACAATCACTAGTAACTGATAGATAAATTTAGTATTACTCAGACTCAGAAAAAAATAAAATGAAATAAAAATATTAAAACTCATCTTTTATAAGCCTCTGAAATTTTAGCTTTGTTTGTTTGTTTGTTTGTGGTTTTTCATGGTTTTTTTTGGTTGGTTGGTTTGGTTTGGTTTGGGTTTTTTGTTTTTTTAAGAACTGGAATTCATAAAATTTGTGCAAAAACATTTTTACAATACTATGGTAAGAGACTTAGCCATGATAAGCAAATAAGAAGTGAGACAGGGGAAAATGAACTGACTTGTCAATCGAAACTAGCATGAAAGAAAAAGAGGTATTAGGCCTTGAATTTCTGACTTTCAGAAAAAGTTACCAGGCATTCTGACTTTCCATACTTAAAAATTATGTAGCTAAAATCAATAATAAACAGACCTAGACTGAATATAGGAACTACATCAGTTGCTTTGTAAGTCAAAATTTCTTTTGTTTCTTAGCTAGAAAGAGATTCAGGGATTGCAAGCTGCACATCCTGAAGTTCACTGTAACAAGTGTCATCTTTTTTTTTTTGTTCTAGCATATGACATTATCTCTTTCTCCACTGACTCTATCAATCAGATAAATGGGAATTCACTGATGGATGAAACATAAGTCACAGTTAAAGTCTGCTTTCTTTAGGTGTTGAACACTAATACCACTCTTCTCCTCGCACAGTAGCCTGCAAATGCAAAGAACAATTCTGATATCACAGGCTGTGGCTGTCACAATTACACTAGCATAGAGGCAAAAGATTTAGGACTTCCTTTCATTCTGAAATATAAACATCAAGCTGTGATTGCCTGAGTTACAATTTGGTTACTGTTATGTTATTTGGGTTATTTGGTGAACTTAGAGCTCACAGTATACGTTATTTACCCTTGAGTTAAATCGCTGGTATTCAGAGGGCCTACATCACTCACTGCTTTAAAATCTGATTATAACAATATATTTTAGTTTTAAACTCTATAGGAATGTAATGAGAAAATGGTGGAGAGGGAGCATAAGCATGGTTACCTTCATTGGCAACCAGCAAACATACTGTGCATTGTGCATAAGCTTGAAGAACAAAGTTGTCTTTCCAGGATTACAGTAAGTTTTGTGCCCTTAAAACTCTCCTTTGCTGATTTGGGAAGGTTACAAATAGAAAAAAGGCTCAAATCTAATTATTTGGTATAAATGACAGGCTCCCACAAATATTTATGCCTTCAAACGCCATATTTAAATATGATCTGAAAATATTGTAAGCAGTGATTTTATATTTTCCCACAAATTATCAATAACTATAATTCAGGGCAGTATCAGACCTATGTGTCATGCTTCTTCTCTATAAAATAGTTTTCCCATTTCTAAACATTTTTTTTTCATCTATGTGGTATTTTTTAGTTAATTTAATTTAGGTTACATTTATTTTGTTTTTTAATTGTGTTTCTATTTTCAATGGCAATACTGAACAAACTTTCATTGAATGCACTTACCAACCAAACGCATAATTTCATTTTTTAAATGTATTGGGTTTTTTACTCACCTATTGGCCATAAACTACACCGTTTAGAGTTAATTTGATTATGTTCCTTTAATTCTGCTCTTATTGCTTCTTGTTTCACTTTTTGCATTGTTCAGTTGTCGGTAACCATCCTAAAGTTAATTACATCCTCCAGATCTGTATTTTTATTCAAGTACTGGTACAGGGGTTTTTATCTCTTACATACAGCCTCAGACAACTTACTATCTTGCTACTTGATGATGATAAATAATCCTCATGGTTTCAGAGAGCTCATCAGACTCACTAACAGATATTTCAGTAGTTTTCATTTCTGGTAATCCTTGAAATTTTATGTCATAAATATTTAGCAGTTGCTCCTCAGTGAATCCACCTGTAACTACTGTATCTGCTCTTCTTTCCAAATAGTAAGTGGGAATTTAGTTTGACTACTTAAGACTGTTCTGAGTTATTGCAAACTAACAGGTTTATCTATGTTAATAGTGATAAAATTGTTAGAATTTCATGTGTCTGTACTGTATGCATGTTCTTGGTAAAGGAAATAGGTCCTGATCATAGATTGGTTTTCATGAACACTTTTAACTGACTTTTTACACTCCCAGGTATTCTCCCATTTGTTATTTTTGTTAAGTTTTTAATGACTGCTTTCTCTCTTAGCAGAGATAGCTTTAAAACAAAAGAGCCATCTTCTGTGAAATCGTAATTGTGTGCTTTATGAGGGATGGCTGGCATCTAATAAAATGTCTTCACATTCTCCCTCATCATTAACATTCTTCCCACCCAATTTTGTAGCTGATGGATTTCAGCATCAGGAAACTGACCCTTTAAGAGTAGCAAGGTATTTATTATAGGCTGAGACTATGATACATTTTCACTTACCACTATAAACTAACATCCAAGCAAAACATTAGTTTTAGTGAAGCAATCAATAAGACCTTCTATAATTTGAATTGGCATTGCTACACTTTGTTGTTTTATTTTTTTAGAAAATTCAAATATGGTTTCAATAAATAATAGCGGTTTATCATTGGAGCTACCTGGGATAAAATATAAAATACATAACTCTGTATGTAATATGGATAGAAATTTAAAAAGCTGATCATCTTGTTCTGTCTTCCAAACTCATGTTCTGTAATATATCTTCCATTAGCATCTTCCTTAAAGTATCAGTGTGAAAACTGATCCACGACAATATCACAGGTCCTGTTAAACTGAAGCATCAATCACTCTAAAATACTTTATGACTAGAGCTGTTTGATATTTTTGTCTCCAAATATGAATTTTCAGACAAAGGGTTTTCTGTTACATTGTTAATATATTGTTTTGATAAAGTTTCATAGGAATATTCTGTGTGTGAAAGAGAGTTGAATCCTACATGAATTAATGAATTAGGATGCTTGAGAGCCTTGAATATACCTTTTAGAAAGTAGGCTTATATATATTCTTCACATATAAAAACTCAGACATTTAGAAAAGTTTCAAAAAAACCCCAACTTTATATTCCTGCATGTAACAAAAGCAAGTTTTGAAACTGCAAATGGTGCCATGAGATGGAAATTGTCATCCTGACAGAGGCAGTTTAAAGACGTCATCACAATTACCATTTGAACCATCCTTTTTCAGACAGTTACATCATTTGCTTTGTTGCTTGTTGTTTAAAATCTATTGTGCTGTTGTACAGAAATTTTAAGACTAAGTAGCATCACATCTATTTACAAGTTTTGTTCCTCAGACACAAGTAGTCTTGCAATAGTTCTGATTCTGGTACCACAGCATTATCCAACTGCAAATTATATGTATAGAGAAAGTTTGCAACCATGGCTACCACTCTGGTTGAGAAAAAAGGCTGGCAGTAATTAATTTCTTCCCTAAATTGCTACCTAGCTCAGTCTAGTTCCCACAATAATGACTTGAATGCCAGTCAGAGAGATTATATAGCAATAAATATTGTGTATTTTTTTGCCCAGTGTAAAATTAGAATTCAAACTTAGTAAAGACTAATCTACCACATGGTTTAATCCATAGCAATTTTATTGTAAATATGTTATATAGATTACACAATTTCAGTACATCTTCAGACTCGTTATATTTTCAGAAAAACAGCTTCACTTTTTCCTAGGAAATGTAATGCGAGATAAGATGGATCATGTGGTTCACATAGAGTTAGTACCACTGAGATTTTACCCTCTTTCACTGAAATGTTTTTGATTAATATGCTTTTATTTTCAAGAGATAAAAAGGATTGGACCTAGAACGGGATAAGTATAAAAAACTGGTATGATATCAGTATCATTAAAGAGTTGGATTTAAAACAGTGGCTTAGATCATTTAGTCTTACACAAAATTAATAAAGAAAACATGACTAAGAACTAATCACAGATGAACTAAGAACATCATGGGAAATATATCACAGATCAATAAGTGAAAAATCAAAAATTATTAACTCTTTCACAGACTACATGAAACTCCCAATAATACAGTCAGCCTTTTTTGTGTTATTGCTCTTTATTTAGGCAAGTAGAAGCACCATGCTTTTTTTTTTTCTCGTGTTATCTGTTTCACTTGTTAAAGTAACCTCATTTTTGCCTGCGCATCTGCAGGTGACTTTAGACTGTTATAAGCAACTTCACAAACTGATATAGTGTGTTATGGGTAGAATGATATTGTGCTCTAATAAGCTCCAGATGGTAGAACAGTGTCTTTGAGATTTCATTGCTGTTTTCTGCTGTAACATCTACAGAGTCAGAGACCTAAACACCACTGTAGACAATGTTAGACAAACAGAAAAGAAAACAGCACTTACTCCAAAAATGCAACATATAAATGAAGAAATAAAAGGTAACTGCAAGACAGTTTGAGGCAGAAAAACAATTGTGGATTTCAGCTTAATAGTGCTAAAGAGATCAGGCTTGCTGCTGTATCATAGATTTCATGCCAAAAATGAAAAGGCTTTGCATTGACTCCTAACTGAAGGGCTGCAAAAGTCCCATACACCAACAGACTTAATTCTGAACCAGTCATCCAACTGGAAGTAGATCTCTAACTGGGATTATTGAATTTCAATAGAACAGCCAACAAAGTGTCTCTTCCATTTTAAAAAATGCCATATTAAGAAGTGTAGTAATGCTGTATATTATTACTGTATCTATATAGATTGTAATTTCAGAATTCCCTTGAATAGAAATAGGGTATTTTAGTGTTCATATGCTTGTGTGTACCCATGACAATTTGGGCATAGCCACAATATGGTATGCGTAACATCTGCAGTTGAAATGTAACATAGTAAAAATGTATTTTTAAACAGGTATATCATTATATGATATAAAAGCAAATCTATATAAATAAGGAAGAGTCAAAAACATTTAGAGAAAAGTAAAATGAAAAATTCTCAGATTCTATATCATCTGCTTTTTCTAGGTATTTAGGATCTCAATATATTTAATATTACCAACCTTCAGAGCCTTCCAGGATTTGATACAGAATTTTCTCCATTTTAAAAAACACAATAAATGTATGCAGTAGTTTTATGATGATCAACTACAAATGCAAGTATTCAAGTATCAAAGTGTGTATAGCTAATAACCTATTTCTGTCCATCTTTGCACTGCAGTCTATCAATCATGTTTTGTCATTAAAATTGTTAAATCCAAAAGCGGAATCATAAAGTTTAAGAGTATCTATCAATAACTCTAAAACCGAAAAAAGAATCTGGAATAGGTTTGGTGAAAATTAATCTGACACAAATGAAAGAAAGCAAAATGAATAATTTGCTGCCTCATCCAGGCATATGAAATACATCATGGATCTTTTCTGAAATAACAGAAATGAGTCACTGTTTAATATAACATTTCCATATCTCCATTAAGATAAATAAAATGTTAATATGTTGAAAGATAGCCAAGTCTTGGAAGTGATTAGGAAGTATGAGCTGAAGAAACAACAACATGCATTTTGAAATGGACAGGGAGTGTGAAAGTCCTAGGGAAAAGGACACTTTCTAGAATACAATAGTATCAGTAAGTGGGGTCATACAAATAACTACAGATTATACGAAAACATCTATTAGATAAAGAAGTTTCATTGTGTCATACAGTCAAAACAAAAATTCACAGCTTGTATTTGTGTAAATATTTTTTCCTCCAGGTTGGACAGAGCTTTGGGCGACGTGGTCTAGTGTGAGGCATCCCTGCTCATGGCAGGGGTGTTGAATCTAGACGATCTTAAGGTCCTTTCCAACCCTAAATATTCTATGATTCTATAATGTCATCCAGGTACATATGAGTTGCAAAATCAAGGCCTGACATTAGTTGGTTCATTCACTCTAAGCAGCTATAGGTGAAACAGAATATAAATATAAAAGTAAATAAAATAGATTAGCTCCAGTCTTCATGCTCTTCTCCTTGGAGAAAAAAAAAAAAAAAAAATTAGCTGCAAGGTTTCATCCTCCTTGACAGTCTGATTGGCTGAAATTATCTCCTGATCTGCCCTTTCTTACATACCACAGCATCCCATAGGTGCTTCAGTAGCAAAGACTGACTTATAAATATACAATAGGAATACTCAGCAGTCACAGGAATGGCTTTGAGCAGTATGACTGTGAACATCAGCAGCACAGAGCAGTAGATAAAGCATATTCCTTCAGACAGTCTTCCCAGAATAGCAACAAGACAAAAGAAGTTCAGTCCCACTAGAGCAGAGGTGGAAGACATAAGAGGAAAATGATCTGCCTATGCATTTTGAATAAAATACTTAAGTGTTTTAAGACTGTTATGTGGTAGGTAGCATGTAACACAGATGCATGCTAGTACTGGGAGGGTACAGCCACAAAGTTCCCATCTCAGTCCAACTTCTTACAGTTTTTAGGAAATCATATCTAGAATTCTCATTTAGGGCTCTCTCTAGTTATAAGTAATGCAAGAAATGCAGTATTCCATCCTTATCCCAAAAAAGAAAAGCACTATTTTATTAATCTGTTTCAGTTTGCCTTATTTATTTCTGACTGTGTGGCAGCTGTGTAGATCATTATGCCAGCCTGGAAATGTAAATAATAATATGAAATATTATGTTCCAGAATTCCAAAGATTTTTGAGATATTAGGTAAGTGTCAAATTTTCATACTTCTCTTCTGAAAGCTGAACACATCCCTCTTTACCATGATACAGAAGTTCTACAAGCCATTTGTGTTTTTAGGAAGCCTTTTCCCAGAAAGTTATCTCTTCCTATAGCATTTGACAGAGTGATTTCTCAGAGTATGAACTGATAATATTGTTCCCAAGAATTACAGTTTTTAAGAAGCATCTTTTGACTGACATTCAGTTTTAATAACTTTCCAAATTTTAGGCAGTAGGAGTTATGGGCTTCATTCCCTTTAGCAAATACCTTACTTGTGTTCAGTAGAGCCTCATGCAAGCACTGCAGAGCTGCTTTTTGTTTTTTTAAGGTCTAAAAATAAAAATAAAAAGTCCTACCTGTGCAAAGAGTCAATAAAAAAAAAACACAACATAAAAAAAACCCAAATCACTTGCAATATAGCCAAGGTGATTATTTTTTTTCAGTGTTGTTATTACTAATTTACTATAGCATTACAGAAGCTCTCTGGGCTTTTTTAAAGGTTCCAATATCCCATGTTAAGAGTAAAACTAAATTTCTACTTTAAAAGTGCTGGAATCCAGTTTTGAGGTTCTTTTATAATGCATGCTGCTTATTTTGCAAAGTAAACTTTTTCACAAATTGCTTCAGTTTGGTAAACTGATATTCCCATCCAAAAGAATAAACATTATCTTCCAACTAGCTGAAATACTTAAGACTTTAGTTACGTTTTTATGCACTTAATTTTATGAACAAGGGTTGAAAAATGGCTTCCAAAGCTTGCCTTTCTCTTTTCTTGTGTTTTTTTCCTGTGGTTTTTTTTGTTACTTTGTTGAGTTACACACACACACACACACAAACACACGCACATATATACACACCTACCCCCATAAGATATTAAGGCAGATTTTTCATAGGTTATGCTATTAAACTCAGAGATAATATGACATTCTTAGACAGCAAAGGTGGGCTACTGTACCTGACAAACATTAAAAATTAATAGGAAGCTATAGTCCTGCAAACCTTAGGATGCTTCAGAGTCATCTGTCTCAGACCTATTATAAGTGACAGAATATGAGATGGCAATGAGGAGCAAAGTGACAGAGATTTCACAAAGTGTTCTGTCTTTCAAAAAAAATAAGATCTAAAGTCCATAACCAAAAGAAGTGAAACTTTTTAAAAATAGATTAGTGAAAACTCTGTATTTAATTTTGCAAAATATTTCTTTCTTTAATATGGTATTTTTTCTATTGCCCTTCTAAAATGTGTTACAATTAATAAAGGTATTTGAACAAATCTTTTGAAATTCAGAGAAAAAAGTACACCAATAAGCTGTTTCTGATAGAGTGGAACAACTATCAATATTTTCTGCAAAATGGATGAAACACAAGGCTTCCTAATTTAGCAAGTTAAGGAGAAAATACTTGATTAAATACATGAACCACCTCTTTTCTGCAAAACAAAAAGTGCACCTGTGACTAAATTGATCCCAGTTTCCTCAATGTTCTTGAATCCTCTTTAGCAAAATTAAAAAGCAATTTTTATGTTAAGTAAATATTTAATGATGTCCAATATAGAAATAAAAAGAAAATAAATCTGCTTAGCGTATCATGGAAATTATCATGCCAACAATGCACTATAGAAATCATATGAATCAGCCTTTTATTTTCAAAGAGGACTTCCAACATAGCAGCGAATGTATTTGTTGGTATGCATTTATATATACACACAATATATATATATAATATCTATTATTCCCCCTGTAATAGGGAAAACAGATTTTCATGGTAATGAATCTCTTTGTATGGATAACTATTTTGTAAAAATGTCAATATGTATAAACACCCAGCATTACAATAGAAATACATTAGTTGGATGTGCTTCAGCTTTAATAAAGAGAAAGATCTATGTTTTATTTCTGCATTGTTTATTTCAAGTCTCAGACATTTGAAACTTTCAATTAAATGGCAATGATGCAAGCTATGTTCAGTTGCTGGATATTAATAATTAACAAACAGAAACCAGACATAGGGTGTGCATTTATAACATGAAGAGCACTCTGTATTTGCCACAAATATGGAGGTATTTGCACTTAATGTTTACAACATTAAAGTATGAAAGCTGAGTATGAAACTAAGCAAACAAATCTTAGCACAAATTGTAACTATATTTGTTGATCACTGAAAGTTAATGTATTTCATCAAAAATCTGAGGACAGCTTTTCTTTACTGTGTTTCCCCAAAGATTTCCTTAATAATCACACTCACTCCCCAGTTCTCAGGCACCAAAATTTTCTAACTTTTGAGGTGGGCATGCTATAGTTTTTCTTACCACACAAAGAAGAAATAGAATTGTTTGAACTGTGTTTATGGCTTCACTGACTCTTAGCAGTCAAGGTTTTATTAGCTATAGAAGGAGTCTGTAGTGATTGGCTCAGAACTGGATGTCTGTATATTACCAAATGAATTCCTGATAGTCTGGAAAATGGGCACAGGATTCTGCTGAGATGTCAGAAGGACTTAGACATTATTCCTCAGATTATCCAGTACTGTTCTTCTCAATATGTGACCACAATTGTAACTGAACTGCACTGGCTACAGTGTGTTTTAAATTTTTTCTTCTGGGATCTTCAGAAAAATTGTTTTTATGTATTTTTCAGTGTTTTTCCATCTGTGTGGTACCCTGGTTGGTATAAGGGTGGGCCCTGTTGCCCACCTGGTGGTCACTGCTTCAGTTCTTGTATCACAAATGATGTAACCCATTTCTATGTTTCAGTTTGGAACTATCAGTGGTCATAAAATGCACTCAGTATAGTTACACTAAACATGTTTTGCACTTGTGATGTTGCTTTTATAGATGTCAGATAACACTATTTTTCTTTGTAATCTGACATTGAAATTAAGTATCCATAGATTTACATTACGTTAGCTTTTCATTGTAGTTAGAAATTGACATTGTAGCTATTTGCAGTGAGAGCATCTAAAAATTTCACAAAACAGCCACAGACCTTTATTGATTTTTCACATTTCTTTGATGGGGCTCACTTCCACACTCCAAAAAACTTACCATGCAACATTATCAGTTATTTGTAATGATCACTCAGAGCTGCTACTGCCTTGTAAATATTAAGCAATGCAATAAATGAACTTAAGTCCTGAACAAACGTAGAAGACACTTTCTACTGCCACATAGAAAAATATGCTAATGGTTCCAACTACACTGATCATTTTTAATAGTAAGGAGAGAAGCATCTATTAAATCATACAAGGAGAAAATCAAAGGAACAGAAGTCTGAGCAAAGACGATTCTCCAAGGAAATGAATAGTTATTTATAAGAACATTTTACTTTGTGTAAGAAATGCTTCCCTTGCTGGATAAAAGTAAATAATTGAACATGTTCAAAGAATTTTCAAATTAAGCTATGCGATAAAAAGCAGCTTAACCATTTAAAGATTACTAATGAGTAACACATACTTCTAGAACAATAACAACTACAAAGTTACTAAAAGCTATTATCAACAGATATGGCAAATCTATTGCTGACAAAGTGCAGATATTGTATAAAAATTATGCTAGTGTAGGAGTTCCATCTGCTAGTTCCATCATAAAATTGAATAGGATTTCAGGATTTAGTTCATGCATTGTTATTTCTTCAACAACTCATTTCAATCTCTGCAAGTGCTACTGCACTGAAAATAATAAATAAGTAGTTAGGAATTCAAAAACAAGACCGCATGACAATACATTTCAAGTTGTCAATCAGTGAATAGTCCTTCTTACTTGGGTTACCGTCTTACTCCTTTACATACCCCTTCCTATGTGGGGTTCTCAATGCCCTGCATGCCTAAAAGGTCAACTCAAGTTCCAAAAAAGGACCTAATATTCATTAACATCCTGCAACCAAAGTCTTCTGCTAAATTTTAGTGAAAAGTCTACGCTTTGAAAATATCCTAACCTGGAATGTCATATACTGGGGAGATAAAAAACTCAGATAGAGACAGGGACATTTCATTCCCCACTTATCCCATAAAGTCTGCCCAGTTCCAGTTCAGCCAGAGTCAGTAATACTAATACATTTGTTTCCTATGCAAAATATCAGTAAGAAGAATCTCAATATTTACCTCCTTTGCAAAATAATTTAGTTAGTACTCAAGGAATAACAGATGGTTTTGTTTAATTGCTGAACCAAAAATCAAGGCAAGAGGAGGTAAGTAAACCCCAAACAGCAAAACAAAGCACAAACAATTACATTTTGTGTCAAACTGAAATCTACAATTTCATTGTAAATGCAGGCATGCTATGCCTTGTTCATTTTAGATTGCAGTCAACTGCTGATTTATATTGGTTCATTTTTTAATAATATATTGTTTTGGTTTTTATCATATAAAATGTTGGTTTGGCTTAGACTTAGCTGAATTCTACCCAGGCTTGTAGTTGAAGTCTTCTGAATCTGCATATTTCTGTTGAATTTAGCATTTTTTAAAACAGATCTGTCAACACTAATATTACTAGTTCTATCTCATAGCTAGGGAAACCTGAGATACCCAGAGAAGTAGCTTGCCCTGAATGAGTCAGCACCTCCCAGCAGGCCTGGGAAAACAGGAAAATCTCTTGGGGTTTTGCTAACAGCCCTACCAGTGCCCTGTCTGCATTCTGCCTTTCTGCTACAGCAGATGAGAGCAATGTGGCTTACCAGTACTAAGCAGCTAAATAAGCTAAATCCCTTCAGATATTCCAAGGTAATCTCCCTGACGGAAATCTTGCAAATATCCCCAAGTTAAAATATGAGGTTTGCTTTGGTTCCTGGCTTTTGATTCACATATTGTAACCCCCAGGTTTCATATTTAAAAGAAAGAAAAGCTAACTGCCACATAATCTAGAAGCTAGTTTTGGAGGCAATAAAACTTGTTTTGCTTCCAGTCCCCTGGCAGGGGCCTTATTTCCTTGGTTTTGTTTAATTTGATTAGTTTGTTTGCTTTTGATTTATACATAATATTCAAAAGCTCTTATCTCAAGCTCTAGGCATCCTTGCCATATATTTAATAAGCAATCATGTATTAATTATAAAACCAACAAATTAATTTTAACTTCCACAACAAAAGATAACCAAACAAGAAAATTAATTTTTACCATCCTATAATTTCTTCACACATACTTCCCAAAGATCCAGAGAAGAAAATGTTAATGTCAACAGATTTTTCTTCAAGGAAAAGAACAGATCAGAGGACTTCAAAAGACTGACAAACTTTATTAAATTAGGAGACATCTCTTCAAAGATTTCTTTTGATCATGTTATCTATTTTGGAAGGCAGTCAGGGTCCTATATTAAAAGTGACCTTACACTGGTCCAGAAATGAGCAGTCAGAAGTGCTATGGACTAAACTAAAGAAGTATTCTAACAGTCACATATTCCAGGCCTTATAACAAAGTGAAATAGATAAGAGGAATGAAACATTAGAAGGATAGATGTATGTCTAGCAAAGCAGGGAAGAAAAGACCTAGAGACTTCACCAGTGAAGCAGTCCAGCATACACACCCAGCTTTTTATGAAGGGTGCAAGAAGTAAGGATAAATTTACAGCTAATACTGCCAGAGTAGAATCAGCTACTCCTGAATTTCTTATAATGCTATCAGGTTCCTATATGAAAAATAACAACTACCAAACCTCTCCGTGTAAGCAGCTTTATAAGATCCAGGTTGAATTATTCTGTAAACTTCCATAGTACTTACTGCACTCTGGCCAACACCAGTTTTGAAGTGTATGCCTTTGAGACACCATGTGGTATTCTAAGACTTTACTATGAAGGGGACTGGATGACAGTATAAGGATGCTAAATAAATTCAAAACAAACACCATGAGGTGGTTCTTTGCTCAAAATGTAGCTGAGCTATGAAATATTTTGTGAAAGAATGTTAACACTTCACATAAGATCAAGGCAAGGACTGGTCTGCTGAGGACTACTAATTAGACAGAAAGTATATTCAACTCTGGAAGTTTCTGATATGAAAGTGCCTGGAGGTTAAAAAACTACTCTAAGAGAAGGTATCATACATTCTTGTCCAGCTCTTATGTCCTTAACGCTCTTATCTTTACACTTGATTTTGAGCACTTTCAGAAATATTATGAACTAGTTAGGCATTTGATCAGTTCCAGCATGGCCATCCTAACTTTTTTTAGTATTACTCAAAGTCCAGCGTAGGAATTAAGAGAAACAGGAAACTTGCAGACCAACAAACTGTAACTGGAAAGAAAAACAATTACATCAAATGAATGAAATGTGAAACAATCACAACAAAGACTTTGTGTGTGTGTGAAGATGCATTCTCCATCTGAAAATACTGGAATAAACATTTAGTGGTTTAATGTTCTAGATTTACTTTTCATCAAAGTTAATTCAAAATTCTATGCTCGACTTGTTATTGTCTTCTTAATTTCTACCCACAAAACATTATGGGTTGATATTAAAAGAAGTAGTGGCTTGGCAATTTTCTTCATCATAAGAAGATTATTTTAAAATTTGTCAATATCTCCATGTAACTCATCTACAAAACATAAAAGCAAATGCTTTTATGGAAAGTCATAGAAAGAAATTTATTTTGGCTTGTGCTTTGTCTGAAGTATTTTTACCATACTAATGAAATTAGCAACTCATTACCTAAGGCTTGAAGAATTGAAAAATATGAATATACATAGAAGATACCTCGTAAACGTGCAGATTTCTGCCAGAATGAACCTGTTTTGTACTTTCATGTTCTAGCAGAAATTGAATTTAAGAATAATAATGATCTGCATTCCCCAGGTTTGATTGCAAGCAGTGAACTGAACTGAAATTTCCCTGTCCTTTGCTCCAGAAAGGAACTTTTAACATGATTACGTTTATTCCTGCTGTCTTCTAAAGACATATAGCAAGTATTTTGAAATGTTTAGAAGTACGCATTCAAGAATTTCTTACTTTTCTATTTGTTGTGAAATGTTCCCTGTATACAAGGAAATATGTTTCCAGTGGGGAAGCCTGGATATGCCTGTCACAAGATAGTCAGCAAGATTAAATGAATTATAATGAAATTCTGCCATTAGAGTCCAATTGACTTTAGGCAAGAGACTTCTGGGAACAACTTTCCCAAAACTAAGAATTTTGAGTTTAATTTTAATTTAATGTTCCAAGTATGTTTTTGCAACACAGGCTCTCTTTGTAAGATTCCAGAATCTCCTTATGCTTCCCTCACCCCCTGCAAGGATTTAATCACAAATAGTATGGTTGGAATTGCAGTACAGAAGGATGCTTTTCCAGTCATGTGGTCATGCCCTTAATTTCCTTCTCAGAGTTCAAATTGGCAATCAGAAAACTAGATAAATATATAAGGAAAGTGAGGAAGGAATGTATCTGGAGAGATTACTTCAGCTTTATACACAGAAGAGGATTTTACCAATATAATGAAGTCCATCAGAACTTTAGAAAAATGCAACTGTTTGTGTCTGCATTTGTAAAACAAGGTAATTAAAAAATGTAAAAACCACAGCGGACATACCTGGAAAGAGCAATTGTTTTCTTCGTTCTTTGTGAGTGAGTTGAGGAGATTTCTTCTAAGCTCCTTTGCTTCGTTAGGCTTGTTCAAATTAATTTTCAACTTTTTTCTCTTATATTTCCTGATTATATAACAACATCTGTTTAACATGGACTTTTTATGTCAAACTAATTTTGATATTTATTTTGCATTTGTAATCGCTATTTTTTAAAAATGCATCCTTTTACTTAAGATTCAACTTTGCCCTCCAATTTTTGTGCAGTTACTCTCATTAAGTCAATTTTTAATCAAATGAAGTTAACAGCTATTGTAAAGTTTTCTTGAAAGTACCCTAGCGTCAGCAAGGTCAAGATAGATTCCATTCCTTAATCTCACTTATATTCACAATTCTTTACTTCTTTTCCCATATTCTATATTTTAATCATGAATCTGAATAAATAAGAAATAATAATATTACGCTGACTTGCAGCTGCACTGAACAAGTTTCTGTTTGGAGGTCACAAAGTACCTGCTTCCACAATGAGCAAATTGCAATACTGGAGCCAGTATTTGAGATTACTTTGTTTTGGGAACTAATGCCATAAATGTTCCCACACAGTTTGTGTTCAAGGCCAAAGAAAGAACCTGAGGGATTCATAAGCATTTTTATTGTTAGCAGTTCCGGATGCTACTGTTTGAATCTTTCATGATGCTGATACCCAAAAGTACAGTATCATCACGTATCATGATATTATATCAATATTTCTCAGAATGGTGAGGGCTCAATGAGGCTTTGAGAGCTGTGAGTGAGCATGCAGATTTTTTTATCTCTCTGCAATTGCAGCACTAGACAGAGTTGGGTCTTTTCTATTGCTCCCACGACCCTCTGGACCTCCTTCTCTTCTGTTTATCCTATACAGAGGAATTAGGCCAACAGTGCTTTGACTGTGTCTCACTCTAGGTAGTGGGCAGATGTGTGGTTGAGGAGATTGTGTTGAATGGGGGCACTGAGCAATGAATTTGTGAAGGGGAGGATTATGAGAGGACTTGTCCCACAGAGCTGAAGAAAATGGAGACAAGGGAAGCAGAAGACACAGATTCCCCTCAACCTACTAGGACTGTATCTGTAGCAAGACTAAAGCTACCTGATGTCTTTATTTAATGCTCTATGGCTTCAGACATCCCCAGGACACACAGGCAAAATCAGAAACAGAGAAATGACATAAATAATTCAGTACTCACATAATGTTATTCCTTGAGAGACAGTGCCTTAAGTTTGGGTGTATGAATCATGTTACTTAAACTCTTTGATTTGCCTGGAACTTTCATAGTTTAATCTAATTGCTATTTTCATGGCTTCACATACCACAGTGGTAGGCACTTCATAAATGCAAAGTATTCATGATGAAATAAATGAGACTCTGAAAGTAGAACAGAAGTGATAGGAGTTCCTTAGAAAAAGTGTGTTTGATCACTCTGCCCTTCTCAATAATTCAGAAGTTTCACCTTCTCCCTTCAAAATGAATTTTCAGCACAAATCATTTTGCCTGGTTGCATTACTGCTGTGTCTTCTGTTATGGCCAGGATTCGTCATCAGATAAAATAAAAAAGTGAGGGATTGAATTTTTATGTGATACTCATCTTGTAACAATAAGGAAACTTCATTTCTGCTGTATCCGTTTAACATCTGCCATTTTAAATCTTATTTTCTGTCCCTCTTTTAACTGTTGGAATCTATTTGCATTTGGAAGACAAAGGAGCAATATATGAAAGCTTGTTAAGAATTAGGCATCATGGCTCTTTTAGAAAAGCATGAACACTGTTCTTGACAGGGGTCTAGCAGGGACTGGCCAAATGAACAGGGACTGGCCAGCTGGAAAGTAAGGTGTACAGACTTTTTCCCAACAGTATGCAGGAGTGTAAAAGAGAAAAAGTTGTTCACATTCAATTCAGTAAGTTATTCCTACCCAAAAGGATTTCTATGTTAACTTCAATCTTTTTTTATGATAGATTCCTCCTTTCTAGTTATACCATTGACTTCATGGAAACTGTCAAACTCATGTTGTATTAAGAGCACTGTGTGTTGCGGTCTCTTTAAAGGACCTACTATAGTCCTAAATTCCATCCTATATACTATATACATCCTAAATCACATCCCATCTGCTATAATCCTAAATCCCATCATCATCATCTCATCTATAAATTTCTTTTGAAAATCAAAACCTCATTCCACTCAAACATGTTCTTTGCAGTCTCCTCTAAGCCACAGCATCTGAAGAATATTGCTTTTCTAAATCACTTCAAGTTATGAAAAGTTACATGAAGAAAGAATATATAATAAAGAATTATTTTTAATTACAACTATTCAAGGACAGTTTTGTTCTAGGAAAATTCTTCTTAGGAGCGCCATACTAAATCCTGTCTTGCCTTCAGCAATGCAAGTACTTGTGGTTTAAATTCCGGCTAAAAAAAAATAAACTAAACCTCTCTTCTAAAGACTCCTCTCGAACTCTTTTCAGTTTTGGGTTTTTTTGGGTTTTTTTTCTTTTTTTCATGTTCCAGCAACTTGTCCTGTTGTAATTTATTCTCTCACTTCTCTACTGTTTAAGTATTGATGAACTAGATAGCCTATCACAGTAGTCACAAAGAACCTAAATCTAACTCCAGCAGCTTAAGTCAGAAAATTTAACTGGTTTTGACCACCATCTGTGTGATTTTATAGACATTGACATGCCATTAGTGTTACCATTAAGTTACAGTAACAAACAAGAGGTACTACAACAAGAAAATAATGGAGTGATCCAGCAAGCCTTGCTCATGTAAGTTAGATTTACCCTATTTTAATTCAGACCTTGAATAGAAGAGAGGAAATTATTATAGTGAGAATCTTTAAAATGAGAATACTTTAAATAAAACTTGCTCTCTCCATAGTACAATGTAGTTTTGACTATATTGTATTTTCACTGTTGCATCTTTCCATAAACAAAAAAAAAGACCTTTGGACAGAAATATAGAACTTCAGTTGACTGAATCCTGTTTCCACTAGAATGAGGTGAATTGAACAAACTCAAAAGTAGTCAGCAGTTCATTTCACTTATTCAAGCATCTAAATATGCATGTAGGAAGCCTAATATATAAAATCTCCTACTTTAAAAGATCTTCATGTAGCTATGAGACACATCAGCCCCCCATCCAACAAAAAAGTTCCACACAATGGAAATGTCATGGCTCACTTCCTTCTTTCCTAATATTTTCCCCTCTTAAATACAGTTATGTCATCATGAATGCCAAGATCTAAGAATTAGTAGTGTGTGAGAAACTAATAGTCTGTGAAAGTGAACTCAGTATAAAAGACAGCAAATACTTTATATAGGCTTAATAGATCAGTTAAACACTAGAAAACAAGATATTTATTTGAATGAAACAACCCAGATACTACTTTCATTTAAACCAGACCAAATACAATTTCAACTATGGTGAAACGCTGCTTCTATCCTATTCATCAAAACGCAGAATACCCAAATATTCAACATAACATTTTGCAGAAGCAGTAATAAAGACAAAGATGAAGTTTGCACACATGGCATTATATGAATCAGCAGCTATCTTACGCAGACAGCTAAGATAACGGGAATGAAAAATTGGTATAAGTAAACAAGTGACTGCATAGCACAGAATAAATCTCTTTTCCTTGGATTTAAGACCTGATCAGTGGTTGCAAAGTTTTGTAGAAGTAATATATGAAAAATAGTTCAAATTATTTATTCATATAGTCTAGTGTTTTTATGCAATTATAATTTTCAAGATATTCAATTTCAGCTGTTTGAGTACCTATGCCCATCATCACTGATTCAGTACATCGCAACAAAATTCAGTCAACAAAATTACATCCTACAAGAAGCAGAGGTTTACTGATACTTTCAGACATCCAGCTTTATTTTCACACTACAAGGTGTCTAAAAAAAAGGCATCTGTAAAGACTTGATAAACACATTTAGAGAAATTATTATAAATTTTCACATTCCATTTTAAAAAGTATGCTAATCACGGAGCACAAGCTGTTGCTTCTTTTCTGAAAACAGAACAAATGTATGCTTATTAAAATGCCTAATAAAACTTAAAGAAGAAAGGCATCCAAACAAAACTATCTTTCATTAAAACTTTTAAAAACTCACATATAAATAAACCTGAACTCATTTGATTCCCTGCAGAGTGCTCAGTTTCTCAGACCACTCACTACAGTTGGGAACTTCAAGCATTGATCTATACACATCTGAGTTGTCTTTGATCACTCCTTCTTGTCACAAGCATATTCTGCACACAGAAGCTAGGCAGTTGCCACATGAATAACAACATTCAGAAGTTTTATGTACCGTGTTAATGCATTTAGCTGATTTGTCTGTTTTTATCATCAGGAATCAAACCCCATTTGGTCAGTAACTGTACTATACTATATATATGTTATCTTACATTTATAGAAATAACAAACTAATATTATTGAAAGCTGCACTAAGCTGAAGTCTGAGTTTTTGGGTTTGACCACTGAGCTTTCAAATAATTACACAGCTTGACTTTTATGAAGCCAAAATCCTGACTCTAGAGCTCTGATTTTTAAGCACTAATCTCAAAGATTAAATTCCAGATTTTGACAGCACTTTTGGATAAGTGAGAAGTCGGATGTGACACCTTTCTCTCTGCCCTTCTGTAGAAGCTGTCATTATGATGGCTCAGCTGAACAAGTTTCCATAAAGGAGAGGTGTAGCTCATACAGGAAGGGCTCCCAAAGGCAAGCAGCATCCCTGCCACTGATTAAAGAAAATCATTGATGTACTGCTATACACAACTGATGAACTACACAGGCCTACAAAAATATCCTAGCAAGATTTCAGTAAGAATTACAGGTCTGGTTGAAAAGTCTATTCTCTTTATACATCCTTGCAGAGGTACAATGTTTACCAGGGTGTGTTCTCCCATTAATAAGACTGGAACTCCAAAGAAGTCTGTCTCCAAAGACATTGACTATACCTCACATGCAGTCTTACCTTTCCTTGCTCAAGGGAAGCATCATGGTGGGGTTTCTCAGGTAGATAAGAGTTCACAATCTTTTATTTCCTCTGCTTTTCAAGGAAAAGGAATACATAGTAGAGTGTTGCTTGTTTGTCGCATCCCTTTTCTGGAGGGAAGACACAAGATCTGTCCTGGTGTCTGTCAAACTCCTCTTGTCTCCAGCTTATTCCAACACCATTTCCCATAAAGGGAAACCAGTGTACTGCCAGTACGTATGGTGCTTTAAGGCATAATATTGATATGCTTTGTACGTATTTAATATCTTTGACATGGTACATTAATTTACTTTGTATAGTATATTAATTAACATACAATCTTAAATAAAGGCTGTAGTTTCTATAATCTTTGAGAGTCCCTAGCCAATGTTCATGACAAAGCAAGGAACAATGTAACACTGCCTATTTTATAGGATCCATTTCCAAATACAGACTGTACAGCAACAGTACCTTCAATATTTCTAATTTAGAAAACGTTGTTGTTTGCATCTGTGAAAATAAGCGCCATACTATCTGTAGATCTCTCATGTAGATATTCAAGAGTCCTATATGCAAACACAAAAGCTACTAGTCTCAAGGTCCCTTAATTATCCCTGAGGAAGTAAAGAGTTTCAAGGGCTGGATATCCACTGCTTTCTATTAGCATATATTATCACATGAAAGTCCA
>JANHGB010013117.1:0-22631 GCA_026283785.1 Coracopsis vasa
CTGCATATATTTTTAGTAGGGTTTATATGGAGCACTTAAAAGCAAGAAGCCCATAGGCCCAGTAAGTCATCCTTCACATACAGCACTGATCACCGGAGTCATAGCTGGGAGAATGGCTAGAGATGGACCTGAAGTCACTGTATGCCTATTTCTATTTAAAAAGAGGTGAACAGCATGACAAGGTGTTTGAGCTAATCTTAGTAGGCTGTTTTATCTTGGGCGTAGTGGACTGTTAGCAAGGTTACACAGCAGACTGAAGCTTGTAGTATCTGGTGAGCTTAAAATGTAGACAGGATGACCTTGAGTCCTTCCACACCCGAATGGAGAGATATGCCTCCTGAGAAATTCCTTTCATTCAGATTTCATTACTATGTCAATACATCTCATGCTTCCAAACCAGAAGTTTTTTCCCCAAATTTAGTTCCAGTATATCTCATGGAAGAGTTGATAATATACTGTTTACTGTGAAGTAAATGAAAATTCAGGGAAGTTGTAAATGACAGGCAGCTAAAGGAACTCTGCAGCCAGTTTCTTATTTAAAAAGACCAAAATATCCTCCTGTAGAATCTAAAACCCTTTTTCTGTATTACATAAACAGCTCTGGGTATTAACGTAGCAGAAATTCTGCCACCTGTTAGACAAGGGAAACACCTCTGACTGCAGGAAAGTCAGAACAGAATACCCTAGCGGGGCAATAGTGGCACATTGCCAGCTACACCCATAGAAACCGTAACATTCCTGTTCGGACTTGGCAAAGTTTGGACTAAGCAAAGCAGGAGACGATCTTTAAACTCTTTGTTTCAAAATGGAAATATTCTTCTAACGCTATATCTGCTTTATATATGCAGCATTCGTTACTTACTGGTGATTATAATAGGAAATCTTTTAATTAAGAACTTCATTAGTTCACCTTTAACTGTCAGTCACTGGATAATTGGCCCCTTTCTAACAGGCACTGCAACTCAGGTACGCTAAAGTGACTGTTTCTCAGAATAACTTACTGAAAGTAAGTTATTTTTGGAACTCATTTATAAGAGAACTTAATTAACTATTCCAGATCGTTAGGGATACTGCATTGCGTTTTTTAATCCTCTGACAGGTTCCTCCAGTTATATTAATTCGTTATAATTATTTTCAACTTTCTAGGCAGAAAAGGGTGAGAAAGAAGCACTGAGACATCGCTGGCTTTCTGTACAAACTAGCCAGTACTTCCCCAAGAAGAAAGGCAGCTTTGGTGAATTGTATTCTTTCAGCTGCTGCAGCAGTATAGCAGAATGTCTTGAGGCAATCAGCTCGAGAGACGATGCATTCTTTTGTCCACTGTCGCATGGCAGAACCTTTTAAGAGCAGTGACACTACACCAGAGCTATTTCATCAGGTGAGTGAGAGAGAACAGATTTTCTCACTGAATATATTCCAAATAATTTGAAAAGGGTATCTTTTTGGGTAAAATACAGATTTGTTTTGAAACCCCACTCTACTAATTCAATTTTGACATATTTCACAAATTCTGGGAGCCAAATCCCACTTTTTTTTATTTGTGCAAATAACTACTGATGTCTTCATCAAATGGAAGCAAGAATTCCAGTCTCAGCAGCAAATGAAGCAGACTTTGGTCCTGCAGTGTCATATGTAACTTCTACTTCAAACGAGTCTGACTCGTAAGTGGAAATTTGTTTTTCAAAAGCTGTAAAACTGAATGCAACAGAACCATCTGCTGAAAAGCCAGCAACATTGTATCAAAACAGATTAATAATAACAGATCCTTGAAAAAATAGGGGAGTTCAGAATTACTCTCTTTTCCAGATCTTGTAATAATGTTACTTAGAAGAGCGCTTTACAAGTCTTTGAATATTTTTTATAAAGCTGTGTGATTAAAGCTACTGACTTTATGGCCTCTCCATTTTCCAAAACAGCAGAATAACTTACGTACCCGATTTTTGGACTTCCTATGTATCATTGCTAATTATTGTAAAAAAGCATCTTTTAAGTGTTCACAACTACTAGCTGAACTATTCTTTCTTGTGATAATAAAAAATAATTTCATCTAAACCCAGAAAAGATAGAGGTGATGTATGATAAGATACCCACCCCCCCTTCTCTTTTTTTTTCAGCAAATCAAATACCTTTCTTTTGCATTTTTTACAGTTCCTCAGAGGTGTGGTTATTTTCTACTAATTCATGTACTATGTGGTAGTTTAATTCAATTTAGTACTCTGCTAAAATCTCTGAATACACTGAATTTACAGTTTGAATTCAGAACAGGCCTCCGTCACCTTTCTGAGCCAAAAAAGGTACTCCAATTGCCTACTAAAATCCCTGCCCTTTCATCAGAATTTCACATCTAAGTAACCCTTTTTGAGATCATCTGTTTTGAAGAGCAGAAAAAGCTAAGAATTATGCATTAAGTCATCATCACTAAACTAGAAGGAAATCCAACTGTCCTGTAAGTAATTCCAATGCAAATCAAATATTTTTTCTCATAACTGCTGGACTATGATGGCCAAAGCATGAACTGAGGATTTATATTTTAAAACATGTGTTCTTTGTAATTATTCCTATGCAGAAAAATCCATGTTGTTTATTACCTCTTCACAACTACTTGATTGTCACTTCTTAGCTTTTCAGAAGTGTGTTTAGGAAGGCATCGCCTTCATATCTGCCCATAATTATCCACACCTATTTTACAAGTTCCAGTGACCTACTGTACAAGTCATGTGCAGACTCAAATAATCTTAAAAAAAAAGGTCTTCCAAACTGTTTCATGCATAAAAAAATCTTATATATTTGTCTCAATAGGCATTTATTTTGGCACATTTATTGCTATGAACAAAATGTTTTTTCTTAGAATATTTTCTTCTCTATTTTCGTCCATCTTTTCTCCTTTTCACTTTCTGGGAACCTCGGACCCAACAATTTGTGTTCAAGAAACTTGTTTTTCACAGGCTTGCACAAATCCCAATTGGTACAGGTTGTTATATGGCATTGTATAATATCATGTTACAGGGGACTGATAAGTCAGCACTCGCAGTGAATAAAGCATACCCTTCAGCCCAACCCTGAGGAACAAAGCCTTTTTTGTTAGCTGCACCGTTTGCTACAACTAAATTCAATGGGAACCACGAATCAGCATTCTTGGTCACAGCCAATTTACAGGTTGGATGATCGACACCAGTGGTGGCACTGGAGGTGAAGACACAGAGCAGGGCAGCATGCAGGCTCATCCTGAGGCACTGCGCTTGGCCCCGCGGACCCTACACATCAGGCTCCAGCGAAGGTGAGAACCAACAGCACACCAGAGCTTTCCCGTACCTGTTTAGGACCGACTGACCCTTTGAATCAAAGCCTGGAAAGTGGTGGGCCCTTTGATTGCTACTCAAAACATGATACCCCTAGAAACAGCTTTATCTGGTGGCATAGGTTATAGTCTCATGATACAGTTTAACTGGCAGAACAAACCCACAGGGCTCTTCTGTGACATGACAGAAATAAAATTTTGTCTGTATTCAGAAACTGGGCACCTGGGCAAGTTTTTCAGCGTTCAGCCTATACCATAGTGGAGTCTGTTGTGCATGGTAACAGCAGCAATGCTCACAAAATTGGCCGGGACAGAGATCACATGGCAAAACCAGAGTTTTGGCCTGTGCAAGGGTGCTAGTGGACATTTAGTGCTCGCAGGTAAGCACAGAGGCCTTTAGCGAGACAGACAGGTCTGCTCCCTCCTTCCTCCCTGCTCGGCTCCCGCTCCAGCCTCTCGACACGGGCAGTGGGGGTACACTGCAGCGGCCGGGGAGGGTATTCCTCCATCAGCCCCCAGGAAGGCCGAGGGCAGGGGCTAAAGGAGCACCCACACCGGGCTCTGGCCCCCGCAGACGCGATTCCGACCGGCCCACAGCGATTTCTAAAGACCCGCAGCCTTCCCTCCCCTCACAGCGGGCTCTCCCGGTCTACCTTCACCGGGCCGCGGTGAAGCCGGGCTGCGACAACGCCCCACAGTCCAGCCAGCAGTCACCCGAGGGGAAACGGACGAGCCGGCCCCCTTGCTCAGTCGGTTCCATTCCCCACACAAACCAAAGCAGTCATTTAGAACAGATCTGTTGCTGTTCGCAGCAAACAGGAAAGAAAAAGGCGGACAGGGAGACGCAGCATGAACTTCAAGCAAGCCCGCTGCCGCGCCTGCTTCGGACAGCACCCCCGGGACCGAGCTACCCGCCCGGGCCCTCCTAGTACGGCCGCCCTGCCCTCCATAGGCGTCTTCCGCGCTGCCTCCATGGCCGTGCCCCCCACCCTGCTCTTATGCGCGCTGGGTCCGGCCTTCGCCACCCCAGCTGGCTCATAGGGCCACGGCAAAGGCAGCATGCCTCCCTCGGAAGTGCTAGGTAGCGCCGGCCGTGCCTCCCGGTTGCTCAGGCAGTCTCCGGCCTTCCCCGGGAGGAGGGCCTATAGAGTGGAGGCTGCCAGCGCTAGCAATAGAGAAGCCGGCGGCGTGCTCAGCCCGGAACGGCCGGGTTCCCTCCTTCGCCGCTCTCCACAGCTCTCACGCACCTCCCTATTAGCGTTACCGCCCCCGGGGCCTCTGAGCAGCATGAGAGTAGTGGCTTTAATCAGGTAACGGGCTGAGAGAGCTCCCATGTGGGCGAGCAAGGGGCGTTTCGCAGGCGGAGGCTGCGCCGGCAAAAGGCGCGGGGGAAGGCTGAGCGCCCTCCCCCGTGGAGAGCCCCCCGGGGGTCGCGCTGCACGCAGCGCCAGCGGGGAAATCTCCCGGCTCTGGGCCTCACGCCTGTGCGTTTCTTGCCGTCGCCTGTTGCTGCGCGGGGTAGCGGAGCTTCGGCGGCGCCTCGCTCCGAGCTGGCTGTTGGCGGTGCCTGCTGCCCGAGGGCTGGCTGCGTGTGAGTGCCGAGTCGAGGCGTTCTCTGGCTGCGCCCACGGTGACGCTGCCGCAGGTTCTCCTCTGCTGTTCTCCTGTGCCCGGCACACTCAGGAGCAACTAGGGCCTGTTAAAAAACCAAACACCACGCAGAAGTACTGCTCTCTGTTATCCCGGTTTCTGAGCTTGCTCGTGTCCAGCGCAGGGAAACTGGGCAGTGGGCCGATTCTTAAGCGAAAACTCCTGAACTCTTAGCGATAGCTTTTTCTAGTGTGTGTTTTGTTTTAGCTTGTTTTTAAAAAGATAAAGCCCAGTCATTTAAATAGTTGCGGTTGGGCATAGTCCTGTCTGTGAGGGCCTACTGTATTTGTTCCCCTCCAACCCCCCACTTTTTGTCAATTTCTGCAGTTTTTCTACTCTGGATGTTTATTATTTATTTAGTTGTTGTTTTGTTTGGGGGTATTTTTGGTTGGTTTTTGGTTTGGTTTGGTTTTGTTGTTTTTTTTTTTTTTTTTTGACAGGTTAATACTTTCTAACCAGGACAGCTGTGTTCTTTTTTTCTGAAACAGTACTTAAAACTCCAACAAGCTAGGAAACTTGTAAATGTAAAAAGGATTGTGTGGACGTGAGCAGCATGTTTTCATTTTTGGGTTCAGTAACTATCTAGTGAAGTCTTACCATTTAATGTATTAAATTCTGTCAGGCAGTGTCTAACATGAAACCTTGTTGAAATGGGGATTTGGCTGCAACAATTGCAAATCATTCCAAACAACATCCAAACAGGAAAAAACACAGCAAATGTTATCTGTTTTTCAAGATTTGCTTAAATGCGGAGTAAGAAAATCGGCTTTAGTGCTTTTCCTTGTTTTATAGATAGGATTTTTTTGTCATGCAGGTTTATTTATTTTGATATTCTTTAAGCAGAGGAATGTGTTAAAAGGCAGGATGAATAAAATCCTAGAAACAGGTTTCTAACACGATTGCTATTTTAATGGGCAATTTTACAAGGATAGATTTAGTTTCACTAATAGTTTTAAGAAGAGTTTTAAAGAGACATCAAAGGGTCTGAAATCTTTGTAACAGAGCTAGCCTCAAAGATCAGAGGGGAAAAAAAGTATTTGAAAAGTGCTTCTTACTTTTGAAGAGGTCAGGATTATAGAAAAAACTACCTTAACCTGTTCCTTTTTCTTCTAAAATGTTGTCCACACTTAAAGCTGATAGTCTTGCTTTAAGGTGGTATTTATGGGGTAAACCCTGTATTGTGTTTTGTGCTAAATCACAGACATTATAAAGCCAGTCTTCAACCTGAAATATGATGTTTTTCAATTCTTTAATTCTTCTAGAATTTTCTTACTGTAAATGGTTACACTTGTCAATAGAAAGGAATGTTGCTCAGAAGTCTTTTATTGACCCATATCTTTGTGTTTACCGTACTTTTTTTTCTTCTGGTATTTTGTTTATATGTCTACATATTAACATACTCCCAACATTGTCAAAACTAACCTTGACCGTGGCTAGAGTTTATACAGTTTTCTACAGAAAAGGTCTTGTTGATTTTTTTCTGTGATGAGAATTAAGACGCGTCCTCAAGCTACCTCAGTACCTGTTTCATCTCTCTTCTTAGAGCTTTTTCTTTCTTCTATTTTTTTGTTTTGTTTTGTTACAATCTATTAGACAACAGCCAGAGAGGGGCTGTGCCGAGTCTGCCTTCCTTCCACAGCATGGGCTGTCTGGCTTCCATTTGTCTTAGCCATCATGTGTTTTATAGTGAGGTTAGGAGGCCTTGTAGGTAGGCACCATTTTAGTTTGTTTCTTGGTATGGTCAGTTTTTAGGGCCATGGCAACACTAATACAGAAAATAAATAACACTACAGTAGCATGTGATCCAGCGAGCAATTTAGATGAAGTAATTGGTGGTCAGTGTGGGAAATTTGAATATAGCCTCATCTTAACAGGTCTTTATTAATCTTTTCAAGTAAAAATAAAACAAAGAGATTTATTGTTTTAAATAAAACAAAGAGATTTATTCCAGTGTCCTTTTAGTTTTCTATTTTAAAATAATACTGAAATGCTGTAGACAGCATAGGTATTTATCTACTATCATATAGTTATTTGTCTGAAGTTGTGTTTGGAGTTGAAATCGGAACTAGTGGGAGGCTTTTATTTTTCAAATGAAGTCATTCAGAAAGAAAAGAGCCTTTGTCTCATGGTTCTGTTAAGCCTGAAATTTCATATTATGAAATGAATAGGTTTTCAAGCTGTCAAGCACAGTATCCAGAATTAATGAACATCTGACTTTTTTTTGTATTACTATTTTTTGTTCATATATAGGTTAGAAGAAAGTTGTAGGTATGCATGAGGATGAAGTCAGCTAGAGATGGAACCTTGAATTAGAAGTCTATTGTCATATTTATATTTAGTTTTATAGCACTGAAACATAAGTAGCTACATTATGAAAATCTGTTAGGTATGAAAGGATACCATGTTATTTATACTATTTTTACTTTTGGTTTGAGTTATACAGCAAATTAAGGTCAGCATACAGAATTTTAGCATGGATAAAAGCAGAAATTGAGGTGAATAGCTATATGGTTACATTCCTGTAACATACTTTGAAGCTTTTGCCTAGTGGGCTAAATAAAAGTGGGAACTTTACATTGGAAATGCTGAAGTTTGTTAGTAATAGTGTGGTTTCAAGAAAACCAATGGTCTATTGTAGCACGACTGTTTATACTATCTGTTCTCCTTTCCATGTCTCAGTGACTCTAAGACTACATGCATTTCTACAGACCTGGTCTAGATCTCTGTTCCAGTGCCAGCCTGTGCCTTGGGTTTTGTGCCTTGGCATTTAAACTGTGCAGAATCTCCACCTTCAGTTGTCGTTTGGAGGCTGTGAGACTGAATGTGGATTTTGTAAGCAATGTGTATTCTAGAGCACTCTTGGTTTTGTTGTTGGACTGTATAACATTTCTTTTGATAGTGATTAAGAGGCATGAAAGATACTGTATTTCAGTCACACCAGGAGAGCAGGATTCTTTCCTCACTGATAGTAGAAAGATTCTAGCAGATCTTGCATGAATGTCAAAATTAATTGTGTTCTCTGTGTTACAGTATTATCTTTTGGCCTCAGAAAATAATATAATTCTGTTTTTCTATTTATTTTTTTTTAATCAGCAGTAGTTATTTTTTTTGCAGTTGTATGCAGTAAAAAGTCTACATGTTCAATGCAGGGTCAACTGAACCTACAGCTTTTGAAAACAGGAAGTACATTTAAAATGTCAAAACTTTAAGCAAAGTATCTCTCCCATGAAGGATAAATGTAATTCCTAGCATCAAAGTTTTCATTTAAAAAGATTGCTAATGCTGGCAGCTCTCTGGAGCAGATATTGTTATTTTTTAATCCAAGTTATCTAGTAATGAGTAAAGTCATTCATCTTTGGAGTAGAAGATAGTCCTTGTTGTGAACGGACTCCAGTGTAAAGTGGCTGTTCTTCATGGAACCTCTCAGTTCCAAAATTACGCAGATTAGTAACGAGATACTGAACTGGATGTGTGTTTTATGGATACTGTATGTAGGAGCTATCGACTAAATATATTCAGTAAATACCATATGGTAAAGTCATCCTTTTCCTAATGGTTTGCAACTTTTCTTTTTTTTTTTTTTTTTTTCCAAAACTTTGTAACCAGCTCTGATGATATTAATTTTCAAGCTAAGAGTTTTATCTGTACTTCTAATTGCTACTATCTTCCTTTTCTTACAGTGGTGGGAAAGACAGCTGTTATAATATGATGCAGTGTGCGGCTGCTGGGCATCAGATTGTTGCTCTGGCCAATTTAAGACCTGCTGAAAACACGGGTATGAAGCCACATTTCTCATAGAAGATTTTACTTTTTTATATATATTAGAAACAGTGGAGGCACAGCTGTGCCTGAATTAAGTTTGTTGTTTTGTTTGTTTGTTTGTTTTTTCTTATGTGATGGTATATAGTTTTGCATATTGAAGGGCAGTCTTCCTACATTTTCCTTTCCGTTTAGCTTGGGCCGGTTTTCTGATAGCTCCTCACAGGCTGTACCTAGACATACTTCTATGAAAGAGAATGGGAGAAAAAGGAAGTCTATCAGTGGGGAGGTGAGAAGGTGAGCTGAATACTTCTGTGTTTGACTAGAGCATAAATTGAAGTGAGACTTGGAAAGGAAGTGAGTTGTTTCCTGGTTGGTAGGGGTGAATGTTAATGTGTGTTAACATTGGTTAACTGTTCAACATATGTTAAAAAATTAAGTACAATACCTAGTAACTGTATAGTTATGTATATAGCCATATATAACATCCTGCCACATATACGTACGTATGTATGTTAGGAAGATACACAGAAAGTGAAGAAAAAAGGGAACTGATGTCATAAATGAGTCATGAGTGGAATTTGCAAATGCTAGGGACTACAGGAACAATTTATTTTCTAGACATAATCATCTCTAATTGTGTTGAAATATGTTGTCTTTAAACTAATTTATCCACATCAGAAATGTAGAATATTGTCATTAAAATAAAATGCTCTCTTTAAGTGTTTAGTTGGAAATTTTGTGGAAAGTTAATTGAGGTGCTTCAGGCAATAGTGGATTCTATGCCATTCATTTTATTTTATCTTGTACCACTGTTGCCTGGAGAGTCTCTATTAATAAAGAAACTGTATTTTGAACTATCATTTTAAAGACCTTGTCATATTTATGTATGTTGAAAACTACTAAGTTTTGTTTTAAATCAACTCTTTTGGTTTACTTTGGTTAGCTGTGATTATGGGTTTGGATTTGCCAATTTGAGCAAAAGCGTATCTCTTGTATGGCTCCAAATATAATGTTGATGTTAAATGTTAATGTTGATGTTAAATCTAACATGATCTAGTTGTTGCTTCACAAATTAATTATCTTGATTAATGTTACAGACCATTTTCTTTGCAAAATGTGTGACATAGGTATACAGGACAGATGATGTGTCTGTGTAAGTTAAGAGAAGTTCCAGTATTACAAATTAGCATTAAAATAGCGAATAGTGGTGATTTCACTAATAATAATGTATTGCTTTATCAATCTGAAAAATTATTTGAAATATTTTATATGCAAACAGTTCATTGTATCGTTGGACATCTAATTCTAATCTATGATGTCTGCATTTTAGCTTTTTTTTTTCTTATTTGCTAGCTACAAACTGCTTGTAAGAAAATCCAGTTAAATTTTTCTACTGGTTAAGAAAATAGTGGCAAACAGTTGATTTCTTTTCAAGTTTAATTTTTAAAAGGAGTGAAGGTAGAAAGGGCCTGGATATTATGACAGATTTCTTTTTCTTTTCGTGTATTAATCACTGTCAAAACATTATAGCATTTTACTTTTATTTACTTAAGCAGAAATAATTTCTTCTTCTTGAAGACCAGATAAACAGTAAAGTTACTGTAAATTTTGACAACCTGTTGCTTATTCTCAGTGTTGTAGTGCATTCAAACTTTCTTGCTCTAAGTATGTTGAAATGCATCTGGGTTTGTGCTCTGAGCTGCATTCCTATTAAAATTACCATATAAATAGGAGCAGGATTGGACCAGTCTGAGATTTTTGGATGAAACAAGGATGAATACTAAACATGAAATAGGCACCACGATTTCCAAATCGGTAACATATTTGTGATGTATGTCTTCCTCTCCATATATCTGTTGGGTGGAGAAATCGTTTTTTCTTTCCATGTTTATAAAGGTACTGTAACCAAACATCTGTTTGTGAACTGGAAAATACAAACATTTAAATTTTCTTGGTGCTTTGTAGTATTGTAATTATCTGTAATTGCTGAAATATTGAACACAGTGTGATTGCTTCTTAACTGTTGCAGGGCAGACTGATGAATTGGACAGCTATATGTACCAAACAGTAGGACACCATGCCATTGACCTGTATGCTGATGCATTAGATTTGCCACTCTATCGTGGTTTCATAAAGGGTACCAGTATAAATACTGGAAGAGTGTATACCGCATGTCAGGAAGATGAAGTTGAAGACCTTTACCACCTCATGAAACTTGTTAAGGTATGCTGAATGAAGACAGTTAAATAACTGGGGACTATTATATTACTTACTCATTTATGAACTTAAATAAATTACCTACTTAGGTATTTAAGGAAAGCTTTGAGAAAAAAATGGAACACTTTTACAAGTTTTATTTCTTTGTTCTTTGCAGATATATAGTGTAACTTAATTTTTATTCCCCAACATAAATCAGACATACTAATCCCCATTTCAAACCAAAACTTTGCTCCTATTTGATAAAAACACCAGTAGCAAGTACTTGGTATACACTAAAAAAAAAATAAGTTGTGAAAATTGTCTGTAAGTAAAATGCTTATGTAGTTCCATACTTGAAAGAACGCATTGCTTGATTACTGGAATGAGAGATATTTTGGATTTTGTACATTTATTGATCTATGCAAAGTAACATCTACACATTTCTATTTATATATACTTAAGCTCTGTAAACAAGAATCTGTTATTTGTTTTTATGTTGCAGATCATTTGCAAAGTATTACAGAATATTTTAAAATGGTAATTTTGATTCTGGTAGTCCTGTAACTTTGTTCTACTATATAACATAATAGCAATAACATACATCAATCCTTTTTAGCTATAAAACCAGTTAAAGGGAGATAGTGGGCCTGTTTCCTAAAACATTTGAAATTTATGCTCTATTCTTTTCCAAAGTGTTTCTTGTGGTACTTTATTTTCCACCAGAATTAAATCAGATCTGATTAAAATAAAGAGAAGACCTCAGATTGACTCCAGAGGTTTTAAACAAAGTTTAAGTGAACATGCTATGTCTGTTCCAGGTAATTGTGTTGATGTGTGCAGTGCATAGTGCTAAAACAATACAGGGTTCTGAAAGTCATATTAATTGGTGTTTAAAAGAAAAAGAGTAAACCCATGTTTAATTTTATTGATCAAACTGGTAGACTGCTTTCTGAAACTTCAGATGAAGTTATTTTTAGTCTTCCATTCAGGTATTAAACATTTTCTCACCACCTTTCCTCCATTGAAATGAGAATTGAGATTCATGAACCTAAAAGCTTCAGGCTTGTTCTTTGTTCAGTTGTTTGTGGATTGAGTGCAGAGTGCTTTCTGAACCATGATGGAGTCAAATGTTACATCTTGTAAACATTTTTGACAGGGAAATCATGTTTCTCTAAATAAAATTAAGATCATACACCTGTGGTAGAGTATGAGACTATGAAGTAGGACAATAGTGCGTATAGGGTATATGGCCTCAAGCTGTGCCAAGGGAGGTTTAGACTGGATATTAGTGAAAAATTCTTCACTGAAAGGGTTGTCAAGCACTGGAACAGGCTTCCCAGGGACGTGGTTGTGTTGCAGTCCCTGGAGATATTGAAAAGATGTGTAGAGGTGGCACTTAGGGACATGGTTTAGTGGTGGTGGCAGTGTTAGGTTAAAGGTTGAACTCGATCTTATGGGTCTTTTCCAACCTAAATGATTCTGTGATTCTCTGATTATACTTTAGAGTGCTTTACAGAGGTTTTAAATGGAATGTGCATATCCCGCAATACAGAAATTGAAAGAAATATGGTACAGCAGTTTTAAATTATCTTTGAACTATGGTAGTATTAGAGATTAGAAGGACCAGTGTATGCTGTCTCTTAAAGCTGCATGCTAACAGCTTTCTGCCTCTGGGTGAGATAATAAATTACTGATCAATTTAATTAAAAATGGGCAGATTAGTGGCAATTAAGATGATACTTCCTTTTCGATTCTTGCTGTCTTTGGAGAAATGGATGCCTGACATAAATTAATCCTAATGTTAAATCTTGACAAATTCTGCTTTGGAAGTTTGTACGTGATAATTATAACTATAGTCAAAAGAGATGTTATCAAGTTGTCTGGAACTAAATAACTGCTTCTTTTCTGTATAGCAATAATAATTTGACTGTATGATATTTTAAAGATATAAATATTAACAATATGCTGCTTTTATATTAGACTTTGGATAACCATGTCTTTACAGTCAAACCTATCTATGAAATTCTGGTGCAAAAGTTTCAGTAAAAGTCTTGCATATTCTGATGCAACATTATCAGTGGTATGTAAAGTAAAGCAGCTGTATTTGTTTTTCTAGTTTTAAAGAAAAGATATGAAAAAGTTTCCTTTATATATTAACAGTAACTTTGAAAGCTTTCTATTTTTACTTTTTCACATTGTCTTATAACTGCGGTTTTGTGGCTTTCTAAGTTCTAATGGCTGAGGATTTTGCTTTAGGAATTTTTTCCTCCCAGGTGTTAATAGTTTTAAACAGAGAACTTGATTTGCATTCTGTTGAAGGGAGGGGAAGAATTCTGCAGAAGCCGTGTTAAAAAGCATCCTTGAGTGGAAGTAATTTGAAAACACTGTTCAAATTAACTTAGCTCTTTTTTCTGTCAAATGGTTTGGGCCCAAGAATTCATGAAAGGTGTGTCTAGATCGAAATCACAAAATGTGCCTCACTTTGTTTGTAAAGAATGGTTGTATTGCAAGTTCTTCCTTATTAAAAAATTGAAACAAACTGTATTTGAAAAGCTAGTATGAATTCAAATGTATTTGGTCTTTTTAAAAAACAAATGTTACAAGAACAAGATTTCCAAAAAGTTAAATATTCCTCTGCAGTGCTAGAAAACCCAGGGCAACAGACCTCTTCTAGTCTGTGGGACTCAGAAAGTGGGATTGACTGCGAGTGACTGTAAACCTGCTAATTTTATTGTCACAAGCCCAGATGATTGATAAGTATGAAGGAAATTTGTATTTATTTTTTATTTGCCTAATGCCTGCTTTAGATTCTGTATTCAGTATACATTGTGCAACATATCGGAGTATGTGCTTGATGTCTAAATGTATTCTACTATTCAGTCCTCACCTGATAGTGGAATATTTACTTTGGGACATGTAAATCCTGAACTCTATGGAATAATTTAATCTACTCTCCATGTTATTGAATTACTCATTACAGACACCCTGATTTGTCCATGTTTGTTGCTTTGTATATTGGAGATTTTTTCCAGCGAAGCGTGTAAGGACTACTTTCTTAATCGTCGGGATTATCCTTCAGGGTCTTACCAGAAAATGTGTGGGAAAGCTGTGTTTATTTCCCTTCAGTAGTTGGAAAGACTGGTGCATGGAGGCGTTTTTATGAAATTTTCCTACAACATGCTTCTTAATATAGGCATATTTAACTGCTTTCTCCTCTTTTCAATGTAATTATGATCTTGTCCAAATAGTACATTGATGTTTCATGCAAGCACATACAGAAGTGGTGTTAGATAGGTTACATGTTGTTTTCTGTATGTCATGGAACTATGGCTAAACTTTTGTTAGGGGAGTGATTGTAGCAGCTTCCAGACTATACAGACTAATGCAGGGCAATTTATTTCAGTTCTGGTAATTTATTTCAGTGTCAGTAGACAGTTCTGTCCTCTTCCAAGTTTCTTGCCTTATATCTTCTGCTCTGTGAAAGCTTTTCCTTTGTTTGTTAAGTTTCCATTGCTGGAGTAATTTGTAGAATTCTTGAACTTGATAAAAATGATGGAATGTTGGTGTGTGTGGAGTTTTTCTGGGTTTTGTTTCTTTTCTGTTTTTTTGTTTGTTTGTTTTGGTTTTGTCTTTCGTTTTTTGTGTGTGGGGAGGGTTTTTGTGGGGTTTTTGTTTGGTTCTTTTTTGTTTTTTACTTCAGCTGCTTTTTAATCTTTTTCAATAATATTTGTAATTAATTTTTTTAAATTACTATTTAAAATTTGGTTCTAGTTATAGTTTCTTTGGAATATCTCGTTGTACTTACTATAAAGAATGCAAGCTGATTTTCAGTGCATATTCAGTTTTAACGTGTAATTTCTGTCAGTTCTTTTTGTGGTGCACTTCCTGGGTTCAGAACCTGCAAGCTCACAAAACACCAGAGTATACTTGAGTATACTGGATCTCAGAACTGAAGGATTATTAATTATGGTATCATCTATTGATTATCAGCTGAAAAATAAGAATTGATGTTGGATATGTAGGATGTATGAGACATTTGAATAATCACGGCTTTTGCTTGTGGCGCTGTTTCATTTTTTCAGTAATGTGGAAGGGGAGAGAAAGAAAATTTATTTTCTAAAATATTCTCACATTTTGGAGTAATGATCTTGTAACTCAGTTGCATTCTGAAACAGTGATCTTGTAATAAAATCGGTCACTAAGAATAAGTAACATGTTTTTTGTTACAGCAACAAAGAAATTATTATTATAGCATGACTCCTGTATTTAATAATTATTCTTAAAGGACGGGATCATGATTTTTGAAATGGACCCAGACTTATGTTTATTGAAGACAGGAAGTATTCCTGTGTGAGAGTTAAAATGACAATAGCTGTGTAATTTTAGATATTATTTAAGATGTTATCTTGCTGAGACAAAGTACTTTGTCTGGGAAGGTTCAGGTGGAGTAGAGGTAAATTAGGTACTATCATTATTCAGTGAAACTCTCTAACACTTGGAGTTCTTCAGGAAACGGTTCAGGGCTTATGGTGAATGGATGAAATACAAGGTTATTCTGTGGCCTTTGGACAGGAGTTAATTCCCTCACAAAAGATAAAACTTTCAGTTCCTCATTATTGCTAGCAGTCTTCCTTTCACCCTTCTCCAGAATTTAGCTGCTGTGGCCAATGGGTAAACTTGGTCCTCGCGTTCAATCTGATAACTAACTTGTGTCACTTTTGTACAGCCAAATGTCTAGAAGCTTCCGTCAGGAAAAATGCATAATACAGTATTCTACTGCAGGCATTGCTTGACTGTCTTCACTGTTATAAAATGCATTTAAAAGAAACAGGGAAGTATTTAGAAATAGTAATTTGGCTTTTATGTGTCCATTTTAATCAGCTCTTGGTAGTTCCTGTGAATTCAGTGGTAGTATTTATATGATAAAGACTAACAGCATACTCTTAACTTGTACAAATAATGCTTGCAGATTTTCTTAGGAGTCCTAAAGATCTAAATATTATTAGTTACGGAATTCTGATTGACTTCAGTAATTGTAGTCTGAGGACATCAGCATGCTGTTCACCAAACTATGTTCACAGTTGAAGAAAATTTGGTATTTTCCCTGTTACGATTTGAATTACTTGTAGGCATATAGACAAATCCCTCAAAGATGTATTTCTCTACATTTTTGAAAAAGATTAAATGGTAGGGAGAGGAATTTATCTTGTTGCTGAATTACCAAAATAATCACTCCTCAATTTTTTTTTTACTCTATATTTTAAGATCATTGCAAATCAAGAATACTGTGCTTTGTTATTTTGATATATTGAGTTTGTATATAAATCAGCATTTGAAATGCAAAATTAATATACAGCAAGTAAAATTATAACATTAGTATTAAAAAAATCCTAAAACCTCTTCAGTGCCCAGTTAGAGGAAACAGTGATAGATGAAACAATGGTATGTATTTTTTGGGCCCTCTACTACTCATGTTGATTAGATGAATATTTGGAGACCATATTTCTTAGCACATTTCTTTTTGCCCTTAGAGGTGAAAGTTAAATGTGAGCTTTTAGAAATTGTATGGAATGGCTACCTACACTGACAAATAAATAACCCTTCTGCTTCATAAAGGAAGACTGGAAGGCTTCTCTTTTTTTTTTTTCCGTTTGTTTGGTTTTTTTTGAGACAATGTTTGCTGTAGCTCATAATGTGGCATAGACTAGGTTCTTCTACTTTTTATAATGAGTACATTTTTATCTGTGAGAATTTCAATTGTCCCTTTGCATTCATCATGTTCAAAATTATTTTTTGTTATCTTTTTTCTTTTAATTCTGGACTGAAGGTCTGTACTTTCTTCCAGCTAGGGGATGACCATCTTCATCAGCACTGAGTAGGAGTGGGAATTAAGGCAAAAGGGTAAGAAATGTTTGCGTAGTTGGCGGTGCTTTAAGCAGTGTAAAACTAATTCTGTATCTTGTGCCGTTCACAAGACAGGGTCTGCTTAATATTTGTTGGGTTTGGGTTTTTTTTTGTTTTTTTTTTGTTTTGTTTTGTTTTTCAGTTTGAGTTTTAAAATGGGATGAGAACAAGGAAATTTTTTAATCAACAGGGTGCCTGTCATTCTCCGTGTCTCATCTGAACTGTTCAGGAAGGGTCAATTTTTTTTCCTTCAGGGGATCTTGAGCAACATCTATGAGGTAGTTTCTTACCGTGAGAAATTTAGAACTTTATGTAAACAAAAAAGTCACTGTATTTCTCCCTGTTAGGTGTGTGGAGTTGTTCTCACTCGTTCTCAGTCTTGTGTTAATATTGAAAAGCAGAGACAGGCTGGTGATGAAAGATGGTAAGCAAGCCTGAGGGCTTGTTCTGGTCAGCTTTAAACCTCTGATTGCCAGGTTTTCCTAATTTCCCATTTCCAGGGCATCTTTAGTGTGACCTTGCCTGCTGAATATGATGTTCTGGGTTGCAAGATTCTCACATGCATTTGGAAATGGGCAGCCAGGCATTGTTTACAGGACACCAAATGAACCGTGCACTCGCAGCAAGTTTGATAAACACACATTTCCTCCTTTTATCAGTGAGATTGCAGAATGTGAAGTATGAGTTTCCAGTTTTACTCATTCCCTTCAAACCTTTTCCTGTTTAAAAAACTGAATCCCACTAATTGGATGATGATACATCCTTAGATTTTGTTTTGCCTTTTTGTTATTGTTATTTTGAATTCAACTTACTGGTCACTGATGCTTTATTTCAGTGCCTACCTTGACCAGGTTTGGCAGACTTTCAAATAAAAGCTTTCCATTTGTTCAACACAGGGAGGTTCATCCCTATCAATGTAAAATGAATGCTAATTAACAGTAATGACTTCTAATCACTTTGCTTTTATACTCCTTTAGGAGCACTGCTATTATCCAAAGTAGTTAAGTGAAATGCTTGTATATGAATCAACAATGCTGTATTTATTCTCACAGCTATTCCTCATAATCAAGCTTTGAATAAATTACGTTAGTAAAATTAGTTTTAATGTGCTGTATTGCATGGGGAGAAAGGAACCTCAAATATCTTGTTAAATATCTTGAATATTTAGAGAATTATCTATTAACATTTTGGCATTCAGTATTGTAGTTCAATGGAAAAATACATTAAGATGTTTAAGCCAATTTTGTAAATGTTATCAAACTTTTTTTGTGGTTTGCATTTTATTTCAGTGACATGCATAGATTCAACAGCCTCGATATCAGTCCAATTTGGATCCAGTTCCATGACTGTAGAAATGAACTACAACATTCTGAGTTAAAATGCAGTTAAGTTTTACACAGAACATGTATCTTGACAACTTCACCTGTTTCAGCCTACTGTCATAGTGTCTATTTAGTAGCTTAATATGTATTTCTTTTGTTGATACTGTGCATCTAACAGTTTTGTTTACATGCATGCAATCTGCCCGCCTGCACTCATCCACACTGAAAAGGAGTATAAAAGTAAAACTAGTGAAATTTTTATTAATACCTGGAAACAGTGCGATGAGACTTTATCAAAACTAGACTGCTAGAAACAATACCAATAAAACCCAAGAGCTAAGCAGACTATGAGATGGGTAGTATGTTCAACAATTTTAAAATAATTCTGATTCAGAAACAGAATTGGGCTAAAACCATGATTTTTATGAATTTGAAATTTAGTGAACTTTTGCACTTTACATTGCACATACAGGGCTTGTTTGAAAGTCAAAGATGGGAAAACCTGGATGAAACCCATTTCTGACGTGCATATTAGTGTCTGTATTCATCTTCTAGTAACAAGTTGCTTGAAACACAGGGAATTCCAGGTCTCTGTGAAGGAAGTGGGGTCTTGCTTGGCAAATACACTTGTGTTGCTTGGTTTTGCATTTAAAAAAAAAAAGAAAAAAAAATTCATTTTCTGTAGCAGTTTCCTTTCACATAGTACCTCTGTCTTTGCCTGCTTAGAGACACAGTTTCTTCACAGTTACCATCACAGTTCTTACGCATGTGGATGTGAGTATCCACAGGCACCGTCTGTGGTTTGATTTTGTTTGTTTTGCTCGTTCACTCACATAGCTGTAGAAAATTTTCTGGTACATCTTTTGTTTGCTTGAGCATCTTCTCTGTTAACATTTTTTCTTTGATTTATTATGAAGTTATTGCCTATCTTAATTTTAAAATACCTTCTATGTAGCCTTTTCTCTTTAAATGTGAATTTCAGTCAGTGTTCATAAAGTGCTATGGGTTTGTTTTTTCGTTGTTGGTTGTTTTGGTGGGGGTTTTTTGGTTGGTTTTTTTTTTTTTTTTCCGTTGTACTGTAAAACATGCTGCTCGTGGGTTTTGACACCACTTTGATGAAAAAGAGCAACACCTTTCTTTCTACAGTTTCATTTAAAGGGATGGTAGTATCCTTATCTTATTTCAGTATTTTTATTTCTTACTTGGCATCTTCATCATGCTTTTTAAAGCTTTTTTAAAAGCATTTTTAAAAATGAAAAACACAAAAAATGATTTATTCTGTGCTGAGGTAAATAGCTGCTTATATTATTTACACTTATGAGGCAGTGGTAATATATGTTTTAAAATTAGTATTTAATGAAATGTAATCGGGGTTAATTCTAATAAAATACATTCAAGGACAGGCAAGCTTTCATATAAATGAACAGTAAAAAATATTTATGAAGACAAATTTGATATCTCTTATGCTTGTTCTTCATGTAAAAATAATTTTGTTTTCTTATAAAATTACAAATTTATTTAAGCTAACTTATTTAACACGTTCCCCTTCAATGTGAATGTCATACATGCAGTAATTGCATGTTGCATTATTTTCAGCTAGATACTTAGTATTTCTGATCAGTATACTTAAAGGTATTTCTGGAAAGTCTGGGATTTCATTTGGTTTATATTGCACCAGTGTTTACCATTTTCAAAATAGAAATGATTGATTTGTAACTGTCATTATGGAAAGGAATAAAATGGAACTGGTCTTTCACACTCTTAAGAGGGTACAGTATGGAGATATTCTTCCTGTTGATAAATTCTGCCTGTGGAAGAATTGCATAAGTCATCAGTCATTTTCATATTGATTATAAGTGCTATTCTAGTAATAGGTTGCTGCTTGCAAAGGATAACGGGGCGCCATGATTAGTTATGTTTTCCATGGAAAGTACTACAAAGGAAAATGCCAAATGCGTGCGCTGCAGTATTCCTATCAGCCTGACAGTCTGTTATGTGAACTTCTTTTCAGTCCATTTTCCTTCAGAAATACAGCTTCAGTTTTTTTGCCTTATTATTGTTTTAGCTTTAGTGCATTTGCATGCACTTCTAACTCCGGATTCTTCCTTTAGTTATTTATTTTCCTGACAGTCTTCTGTTCTTGGGCCCTGTCACTGTTATGTCTTGAAAACTGATACAACAGTGCCCTCTAGTTTCTTCCTACATGGTTACTACCTACAGCTGGCTTTGAGCATTCAAGTAAGGAACAGGATGTTTAGACTTATTTTTAGCTCAAACAAAAGCACTTTTTTCTTAAGGAAACATTTTTATTTTTCACTAACTGCTTTACATGCAAGAAAGGGAACAAAAGAGACTGTTCTGAATGATCTTTTAGGTTTATAAGCTCTCATAAATATCTAGGAAAACCTGAAATTTTCTTAGAAGTTCAGGACAATCACTAAAATTGGATGGGATTTTCTGAGTTGTGGAGGCTTTCCTGAAGTTATTCTTTGAAGTGGAGCTTCAAAACTAAAATTATTTTGCACTTGCTTGCTTTACGCTTGCTGCTTCTCGGAAACCAGGTCTTGCATGATCTGCCAGGCACTGCAAAGACATGCTCACCAGCAGAACACCTAAGCTTTATTAATGATGTTGTTTTAATTCACACAGTGACTGAAATAATTGTTGTTCATTAGCATTGATTTGTCTCCAAAACTCATTTACAATTTAGATTTCTCTTTTACCTCATTATAACTTAATACACAAATAACTTTTTATTCTGTGTTTTCTGCAGAGGTTATTGGACAGGTTCAGTATTGAACACACATGTTCCTCGCATTTGCATACATGCACATTCACACTGCCACTTAAATATTATAAACTACAATAAGAAAGCATAGCCTTTTTAAAAGTAAATGCTTTAACTACAATTAGTTTCTTCTGTAACAGAATCATAAAAGTCACTCTGTGAAAAGTTAAATGGCTTTATTTTATGGTGGGGAGTGTTAATGTATGTGTAAAACACACTCTTAATGCACTTCTGTGAAATGAAAATCATAAGTCATTACAGTAAATTATGGTTAATGATGTAACAATTGATGGCTATTCAAAACATTCCTGTATCTCTAATGATTTGTGTAAAACACATGACTGCCCACATGCCTGGGTTCGTTTGGAACAGTAGATTGATAAATGCACTAGCTTTCTACTTCCAAAGACCATTTTATTGTGTAACAAGTGATAAGAATTTTGGTGGAGTAAATAGTATATCGCAAACCACTTCTTGCAGTATTTGAGATCTGTAATTAATTATGATGAAGACTAATTTAAAATTAAATTAAGAAGTGAGATGCTTCAGGAGTGTAGTGTGTAGCATGTTTGATTTTCCTGTGCCTGTTTCGTGGGTAATGTCTAGTCTCTAGTCATATGACATCTTTACTTTTTACCATGGAATTTTATATACTGAAATGTTGCTGGGGGAAGCAACTATTATGGCTTAATGTGCACTGGTTAATCCAGAAAATACCCTGTGTGTACTATTCCATTAACATAAAGCAATTATGTAAGTTAAAAAGGTGAACCATGTTTTTTAAGTAAAGCAACTATTATTCTACTGGCAAAAAAGTAATGTTGGATTTGATCAAAATGACTTTATTCTAAATTTAACTGAAACTCTGAGTCGAGGTTCTTCTCGCACTGATTGCATAAGTATTGTTGATCTTAAATATTGGGATGGTGTTAAGGGTGTTTAATTTTTGTCGATGAGCTTCTTCAAGCATGTGAGGCTTTTTATGGTAAAAGAGCTGTCTTTTTTTTTTTCTCCCTACAACATGGCCCAAACGTGGATTGTTACAATTTTTTAAGTGATCTTCAAAGTTTACTTCATGAAGAAAGGATAGAAACTGAATATCAGAAAATAGAGGTGATACAAATTTACTTGGTTAACGGTTGCCTACACTGTAGCACTAGTTAGTTATAAGGAGAAAAATGAATATTGCCGTCTACAATGGAACATTATTTGACACAACAAAATAAATTCAGAATTTTTTCACAGAATACTTCTGTAAGCTTTTTTTTTTTTTTTCTTTTGACCCCAGGGTGCTCTTTATGATTAAGTTTTAAGACCTCTGTTTTTTAGTATATTGGTTTAAAGACATTTTTCTTCTTCTAATTTGAAGATATTCTTGATCATATACATACAACTTGATCATATGAAAGAAAATCTTTGGCAGCATAATATTTTAAAAGAAAAAATTGGTATTTAGGTTTTACTTGGTTTCTTGGTGGCCTTTTTTGATAACTGTAGGAAGTGTAGGTAATAGTCTCCAAAAGACTGTGAAGTGCCAGTAGATACTGAGGAGTTAGGGACTAAAGGCAAATGAACCTGTTTGTTCTGTGTTCTTTAGGCACCTGTTTTGCCATCTTCTCTGTTATGTTTTATTTGGTGTTTTTCCCTTTTTTTTTTTTTTTTTTTGTGTTTTGGTAATCCAAACCATTGATACCATTCTTGCCTTTCT
>JANHGB010013118.1:0-62743 GCA_026283785.1 Coracopsis vasa
TTTCTTCCTCTTTCAGTTTAAAGCCATTCCCCCTTGTCCTGTCACTACATGCCCTTGTAAAAAGTCCCTCTCTGGCTTTCCTGTAGGGCCCCTTTTAGGTCCTGGAAGGCTGCTCTAAGGTAATTTCTTGCTCATGCAATTACCTAAGGCTATTTAAAGACTTTTTTTTTTTTTCAACCAAGCAGGAAATATTTGCACTACAAATGTTAAAAGCAGCCCTTAGTTATCACCATGAATATACCAGACAAATGACAGCAAAGTAAAAGACAGTTCGAATGCAATGACTGGAAACTTGCAGGGAAAGTTCACTGAAAGTCTCCCTACCCTCTGACCCTCTGCTGGAGCTGCTAGTCCTCTCTAACAACCTGCTTTCTGAAACAGGTTTCTAAGTGTTAAACTATAAAATCTAAGCTAGGAAGTTATTTTACAGTAGATCATCCTTCTCTGAATATTGCAATACCAGCAATCTTTCTTGGTATGGGATTTGCATAGTAATCAGTGAAGAATTTAGTCCTAGCACTGTTATGTCTCCCGCTAGCTGTTATATTCACAACATGGTCTTATTTATCTGAAAATGGTTATTCTTCAGTCTAGAATGATTCTATTCAGTCTATAACTACAACTCATCCTAGTAGCATCTGTAAAAAAGTGAACTAATTTTGGAAGAAGTAACTTTTTAAACACCACTGGACTGCTACTCTGTGGGACAAAGAGACTTTTATTGCTTGAGATGAGCAAATGAACACATTCAGCTTCCCAAATCAGGTACATATGATAGAGCCACAAGGGTTACATGTACTTACTATGGACTTTATAGAATATGTTTCTTTCTATTTAACCCCTCACTCTCTCACACTTCGCAATTACCTCTTAACTTCAGAGCTAGCAGTAAGATCTATTTCATGCAGCTGCTCAAATTAAATCAGTTATTTGAGCTCCTCCTGCTCCAGGTGCCATTAAGCAGAGCTCACCCTTTCCTACCCACAAATGTGGCAGGCAAAGATGTTAACTGTTTTCTGTCTTAACATCCTGAAAATCAGGTCCCAGAGTAAATTACACACAGGGCCTCTTCCTGCCAGCTCCGCAAAGGAGAAGAAGCAAGTGCTTTTTGTTTAGTGCTTATACTAGACCACACAGTACTGAGAGTTAACAGATCAGTTTATATGTCTGTCCTTCCTGAAAAGAAACTTGACTTTATGCCACCAGCTTCTTCTGGCCTAAAGGGACTGGGTGATGTGGAAAAGCATGAAGGAGTTCACATGCTAGGCTAGGTGGCATACGTTTGGGCACCATTTCGTTCCCTGGAGCAATGATTCTGATGCCATGTAACGGTCAGTGAAATGACTATAAAAAGCAGAAAGAAACTCTGTGCATTCAAAGGAGCAAAAGGGGAAATAAGAATAATGGATTGATTTTCAGAGTCCACCCTCATATGTATTTGGCTGTAAGAACCTCTGCAGTATCTCAGCACAAGGGGGTCAAAGAACACTTTTTGTTTTTAAAGAGACATCTACAGCACTTTAACAGAAAAAAAAGAAGGAGGAAACAATTTCCTAATTAGCTTCTATAATGAGAGGGAGAAGTGGAAAGGAGCCCCTCGTACAGCATAGATTGAAACTGAGCCAAGTGCTGTACAGCTGAACTTTTTCAGTGACTATAAGCCATGAGCTAACTTTAATACTCACAGTTGCTTTCTCCATATGTGTGCTTGAATGTCTTCTAGTAAAAGTACAAAGCCAGTAGTCAGCTTCAGCCAAGCTGAACCAAGCAGTAAATGTCTAACAGCTCATGTATGGCTTTGAGGAAAGCAGGCAGTGAAGGAGAGATTGGATTAGTTGCCACCCAAATGAAAGGATGCATCATGAGCTTCACCTGGATTAGACCGCAGCAAATGGGAAGGAGCTGTGATTGATGCTCTGTCCATGTGGGGACTAAACCTGGCTGAACTTTGGCTTTTTGTAGACATCAAAAATATCCACGTACAATCCATGCCTTTAGGGTGCTAGACCGCTTTTATTTCAGATTTGAGCTCCCACCCCAATATCAGTGTTGAAAGAGCTCCAAATATCAGAAACCCCACAGCACAGCTTAGAGGTGAGCTCACCTGTGATCAGTGGGAGGGGGACTGAAGTAGCTGTCAAAGAAAAAAGGTTGCTTGAATCCAAACATGGAGAAAACCTTTTGGTCAGCTTAGCAAATGGTATGGTATGGGAGAGTCAGCGAAACAAGAAGAAACCACTCAAACAGCTATTAAATAACAGCAATTAATTTCCTTAGCTCTATTTTGTGGAATAATATGCTGATCTTGTTCATTTACTCTGGTAGATGGGAAAATATTGTCACCAGGGGTCATGTGTGCTGGGATGATGGGAAAGTGTATGAGCAGGAAGCAATTAAGTCGTTGTAAAAGAGCTGGACAGAATATGACATAGCACACCAGGTCCAGCTAATGAACCTGCCCGAATTTATAGGTGGATAAAACATCTTAAGCTACGGGTCATTTGAGTTCTCAAGTGACAGGTCAGATCTGTGGGGTGGCAAGCATAGCATCATTATTAGAATAAGCACTGGCAAGTATTATGAGTCTGCCCTTACGTTTAATAACATTTAATTTTATAAGTGGTTCTGGATGATATCAAGTAGCTGTTGAGTCAATTACATGCACACAGAGAAGTGCCTATGGAGGCTGGATTACTGGCACAGAGTCAAGGCACTCCTGGGCGGGTGGGACATCTCTCCATCCATAGACATTTTTATTTGTTTGTTACTTATGCTCTGGCCCTCTGAGAGCTCAGGGCAAAACTCCACTGACTTATAAAGCTCTGCTTCTGTGCCAAAGTATCTCCATCAGCCACTTCGGCTGCATGACACCTATCTCACACCCAGGCCTGTCAGCATTGCCAAAGTGATATTCTCAGCACATCTGTCTGAGCAGGACCCATGTGCAGCTGAGGGAGAGCCAAGGCCCTTCTCTGCTCTCTGCTTTCCTTCCCCCACTGGAGCTGTGTATGGCTGTGCTGAGCATGGGTGAGATCCCAGGGGCACTTTGAGGATTCGGGGTAAATCTTGTTCCAGTGAAATCAATGGGAGTTTTGCCATTGACTTTGGTGGGGCCGGACTTCATTCATAAAGCGTTGACTGTTATAATAGATTTACCAGCCCCACAGGCAGCCCATGCAGAAGTGAAATAGATCTCACACTCTTGCTTCTAGAAATGAATCCCCTGGCTCATGACAAGGTCTGCAGGGAGCAGCTTCCCTGAGCCAAGCCCTTTATCTGGGAAACCTACCACATGGCTCTCCACTGTACACGCAGGGTGGAGCAGGGCTGACTGTGCCTCCACCACGGATGGATATACGTGCATGCCATCCAGCTCTGGGAGAAGCCAAAAGCCCCCCAGACATGTGGCCCGGGGTGGTTCTGCATCACAGTGAGCTGGTCCCTTGAGCAATAACAGCAAGGGTGGACTTCCCCTGTTTGCACTGTGGCCAAGCTGGCCCTGAGCAGCCTCAGCAGAGAGGTGGCACAAGCCACTGCATGAGCCAGCATCTGTGCAAGCGAAGGGATGAATTCTGGCTATTACAGAGCAGGGAAACGGCTGCAGCAGCCAGCAGTGACCCTGTGCTACAGCTGTGGAGAGAGCTGTGGGCTGAGTGCTGCCGGCCATGTGTACTGCCTGTTCACTTGGTTTAAACAGAAAAGGAGACAGGGAATCCTGCCCCATTGTCCTACTGCAAGTGGGAAAGGGCTGAACTAATTCAAACCAAACTCGGCACAGAACCTCCTCCCGGGCGCAGACATTTTTCTGTCAGGTTCCAGCCCTGGGAGGATTTTTACAGCTGAGCAATAAACTCTGGAAACACAGGTGAAGGCCTCACTGGCTCCAGGCTCCTAATACAGGGAGCAGCACAGAGCAACAGGCACCGTTTGAATCTGTAGGATTGGGTCAGGCTCTGGGGGAGCTGGAGGGTACCGGGGCAAGGAGAGGGTTAATCACCACAACTGCCCAACGAGCATTTCCTAATATTGTCAATTTTACCCACAAGTTACAATTTCTCTGTTACTATAGAGGCAAGATGTTGATACTGGATTCATTTGCTGGGTTTTATTCCTTTTTGTCATTTTTCCCATGAACTAATAAGCCACAGTGGATTTGAAAGTATGAGCAAATGTGAACGCTATACAAAGCACTTTTATGTTCTATTGACATTTTCTTCCCACCCTAATAATTTAGAGCTGTTAACATAAAAAAAAAAAATTAAGATGATCATACTTCCCATCACTTTCATTTCCCAAGTTTATGAAGGAAGACTCATGAGTAATTTCCCATAGTTATTGTTTGCAGCACACACATGGTCTCAATTACTGGGATAAGAAACATAGAGAGGGTATTGGTGAGGATAAATGATTTATCTGAGCATTTCATTCAAAATTCATTTTCCATGCCATAGTTTATATTACTCTGATCAACCATCATCTTTCTTATTGCACTTTATAAACTTAATCCAACTCTTCTGAGCAGGACCCTGGGTCACAAGAGATCAGTTTGCTGACATATTTTTGGAGCAGTGAAGCGTAGGCAGGGTGACCCTCCAGCAAACCTCCTCGCTGCAAAAGGTATCTACATAAGAAGGGCAGATCTGGACAAATCTAGGCTAACAGGACACAAAATAACTCTTGTATTCCACTTTTGTTCTAATTCCAGGGAAAGAAAAAGAGGCAACAGTTAGCATCAGGATCCATGCCCACACAGAACAGAATCTGTGCATTAATGTGCAGTCTCTTTCTGGCAGTTGAAGGTATTTCATTTTCCTTTATGCTGTAGCAGTAGACTTGAAGAGCATGGCTGGGACGGGCTGGTGGCACTGCCAAGACTCACAGCAAATGGAGCTTGGTTGCTTGCAGCTTTTGCAGAGGTGGGGGTTCAGCTGACATCACAGCCAGCATTTCTTTCCCTTTCACCCTGCCTTCCCATCTGGTGCTCAAAGCACAATGTTCAGCTGCTTCTCTTGTAGGAGTGCTGCTGGTTACAGGTCATGCAGGACATGAGGTATTTAATGCTTAGGGGGCTGGTGGAGAGGTTTCCCTGCTTAAACCCTTTGCCAGTTCTCTGGTTTTAAGCAAATTCCAGGCTGGTCTGTGGGGAGCTCAAGGCTGTGCTCTTTGTTAGCACAAATGAGCCCAAGACAAATAATTGGACTTTTCACCAGGGGGTTGTGCAACTCCTGCCAGACTCGGGCCTGGCCGTCACGTTGGGACCCACAATTTCCTCCCTTAGTTTTAACTGTGCTGTCACTGAGGAGCAGAAAACAGTCTTGTTTCCTGTATATTTTGGGGTATCAGAGTGCACAGTGGACATATGTAGGGGTGACAACACGATTAATAAGTTCAGTCTCCTCAATGACATAAAGGGGCAAGTTCACATCAAGCTGGCTTTGTTGACGAGTGAACTTTTGAAATACAGCTCTGCTTCCTGGTACGCAGCACCTTGTCTTTGCTCTGAAGGCATATAGCAGACATTTGTCAGCCTATTTTAATCCCTTTCCTCTCACTGCTGGCTGCTGCTTCCAGTCTTAATCCATGCAGCACAGACATGATACACGATTTCAAAAATGAAGACCAGGTCTCCTGGGGCCCTCCACCCATCCCTCAGCCAAGCTTTGCCATGCCACACAGCAGCTCCACTTGGGATTCTCCAGCTCTGACCTCATGATGTGTCACACCACAGTTGCACCCCAATAGCAGAGACCATTGCTGGTCTAACACGTGGCAACATCTCACCTCTGTGCTGCTCTGATGGAAGAGCTGTACTAACAGATAGAAGATCTCTGAGCTTTACATCCTTTGTTGTGAGTACTTCTCCCCAGTGCTGTGAGGACACTGAGATCTTGAAAAAGTACTAGGACATCATCTACAGGAGCAGATTTGAAAATGAGAAGCAAAAATCTGATAGTGAAGAGCTTGCAGTGAAGGGGATTTATGCCTTTGGCAGGTACAATTTAAACACATGGAGTGAGAAATCTGTTAAACCTTGTCTTCGGAGTTCAGTAAATGAGGAATTGTCTTTAAGAGCCTAATAATCTACACTCAATACTTGCTAAAGCCTCATAATGATCTGGCCCCAGTAGGTCTTGGTTTTTTTCTCTTCTTACCAAAGTCCTGTGAACAGCTCTATGGCCCTTCTTAAAGTGCTGGTTGCCTCAGGAGTGCCAGCTGATGGGGAGGGCTTTGCACCAAGCCTGGTAGCCTTGTGGGCCTGGCTACTGATCGACATCTAGTCCTCCTTTGCGCAGCTGCCCTGCAAGGCCAGCATTGCTCATTCCCTCGCTCCTCTCTCCCAGTTTCCTGTTGTTTCAGCCTTGCACTGATGTGAATACAGGCTGACAGCGCAGTTCCCTTTGTATCCCCTGTCTGCTCTGCGCTGGCACCTTCCTCCTCTCTTCCTGCCCATCCCTCCCATCACATGTTTCTCAAAGCAGCAGCAGCAACTTGTGCTATCACCTTCTTCTCTATATTCCCAGTTCAGCTGCTCGTATTTTGCCTGAAAGTTGAAGCCAGCTCCTGCTCGAATATTTTCCATCCACAGTTTATGTTTGGCGCAAAAAGAATCTCATGATGAAGGGATTTAATGATGATATGTATTTTTTTATTTATAAAGACAAGTTGATGTCTGAATTCCCCTTTAAAGTGCCTGAACGAATCTAAAGAAATCTGCATGAGAAATGCAGCTTCTTTAAGGTATCTTTTTGATCTCTTTTCCATCTTTAAGGTACCTGTGCTGTGGCAGAGCCGGCAGCAGTGACAAGCCAAGACCCATAATCCTGTTAGGTACCTCTCTCTAGGCTGGACAACCGGTACCATGTCGCTCCGAATCTCAGGAATTCAGGTAGAAAGTCCATTTTCCCACCGTGTGCTTGGATATGAGCCATGTTTAAACGCAGAGTGGGGATGAAGATGATGGGGCTTGTTCTCCTGTGTAGATTCTTTAGCTGACTTTACTCCTCAAAATGCAAACGCACAGTATGGACCAGATCTTTGCTGGATAAGCCAAACCTGAAGTCAGTGCACTCCAGGCTTGGAAATCGCACATGTGACTTCAAATTAAGAGCTTGGGGAAGGCTTAATTACTTGGAGGATTTACTGGGGCAGCATGAGCCATGTCAGACTCCCAGCCAGACATGCACAGCATCACCTGCGGTGGGGGAACGCACCCCACTGCTGGTGCAGCATCACAGGCATCTGCTCAGTGCATGCAGGGCTCTGGGTGCCCACCCTATGAAGCAGTTTCTGTGTGGTTTGTTCCTGGGACTTGCCTCTGATCTTTGTTTTTACGGTCAAATTCAAAATCAAAGTGAAATTCAGCCAAAGTGCCAAGATTTCCTGGTTACAGATCGACACCAAGCAAAGAATCCATGGTTTGTATGGTTTCAACCTAAAACCATAAATCATCTCTTATGCACCTAAAATTTGTTCCAAATTTGCTTGAAACCTGGCCTAGATTTGCCTGAATCTTGATCCAGGAGTGCTTGAAACTGAGCCCAGCTTCAGAGAGAGGTTCATGAACCTCGACAAACCTGGCCCAAGAACTGAGGTTGTAATGAAACCCAAAACCAGGGGAGTTTCACCTGGTTTGGGTTTGGTTATAGACATTTCTCACGGCTCTCGTATTTATTATGATTACAATAACAACGCATTCATGCAGAGCTGCGAGCATACACACAACCCCGCAAAGTGAAAGAGTCTAGACAGCTTTCCTACCTGTCCAAGCTCACCGCTGAGTAATGTACTGCCCTACAGCTCCACTCAGACTCAGTCCCACGTGAGCTGCTTGAAAAGCCCAATGTCTCCTGGGTTGTCGCAGACCAGGGGAAATAGAAAAATCACCCTGAAGCACCTCACATAGGAATGATAGGAATAAAGGATCAACCTCCAAAGAAAACTAAGCAGTAGCCATGTTTTCCTGGCTGGTTGACCAGCAGCCTCAGAGCCGAGCTGGGGAAGCTGGCAGAGCCCAGGTCCTGCTCACCAGCAGTGTCACTTCTGATTATCTCCACGCAGCCTGCTGACCTGGATACTTACCACAGGTCTTTCTTTGCCAGCACAGAACTACTGGACACTGTCACTCTGGTTTTTAAATCTATTAATTTTTAACTGGTGCTGCTGCATCTGCAGTGGCCGCATCCTGTCTGTACGGGGTACCTACGGACACAGTGCCCAGGGGATGCTGCTGGAGCATGGGGCCATGCCTCTCTCTGGCTTTCTGGAGAGTGCGGGGAGCATCTGGGGCTCCACCAGGCTCCATCTGGGACATGTTGTAGTGCAGAGGGGCAGTTCCCATGGCTTCGTGCCCATGTGGCTCCTTGTCCTCCTCTCCAGGGACACCTCAGTACTTTGGGGCTGCTCCTGGCAGAACAGCCATTGCCTATGGGCTCTCCCAGACCAAACCATCTGGTTCTCAGTTCCTGCCCTGTAAAACAAGGATGACAAACACATCCCAGCCTCACAAGGGTGTAGCGAGGCTCAACACGAGTGTCTGCGAGGCGCTCACATCCTACAGCCCTGGGAGCCATAGAGAAGCTCATAAACAAACAAACCTGCAGATGTGAGAGCTGAGCCAGGGCAAGGGCTGGGCCTGCACTGCTGCCACGAGTGAGGGAAGAGTCCAGCCCAAGAGAGGGAAGGAGAAAAAGCCCTTCCTGGGTAGTTAGCAAAGGTTTAGCACAGTCTGACTTCAGCCTGGAAGCACTGAGATGCAGTTACCTGACCAGACCCTTAAGAAAACCACATGCATTTCTACATACACACTAGTGTGTGTCTAAGCAGGTTTAGGACTTGGATGCTAACAAGCAGCACTGGGCCCATGCGGGACTGTAGCACCAACATGGAGCTGCAGCACAGCTTTGCCAGCACGGTCCCACCAGCTGGGCAGCCCTGGGTTCCACAGCCATTGCTGTGCTGTGCAGGGCTATGCTAGAAATGGAAAGGCAAGCCTGAAATACAGAAACAAACACTTTGGTGACCTCTCTGGCCTCAAGGTTCCTCCGCTGAGCTCAGTCGGAAGCTCGTAACTGAGGAGTTGGCTTGGCCATGATATTCCTCAAAAGCGTTTGTTCCGAGGGTGTGAAACCTTTGGCAAGTTTTAAGGTCGAAGTAGATCGTTGGAATTTGTCAGAGCTGAAGTCATCGGCATCTTCAAGGTCTTTGCTGCACGGGAAGAGGGTCTCATCCTTAGGCAAACCAAAGCACACAGCCCACCCCATGGGCTCCAGGCATTGCTCTCAGAGCCTCTCTGGGGGCCTTGGTGAAGCACACACTGAATGCGGCAGCACCACAGAACCTGCCACTGACCACCCCCACCTTCCCAGCGCCAGCAGTGCTCTGCCTGCTCCAGGAGCAGTGGTGGTGCTTCCCCTGCTGTGGGGACACTGCTGCAGCACCTCCATGGGGACCTGCAAGCGACAGCTCAGGAGCAGCACAAGGCACCAGGGCTGGAGGAGGACCAGCACACCAAGTGAAGCACAACCCACGTGCACTGTGGCGTTTTGGGCCACTAAGCAACTGCAGCATCCTCCCCCCTCCCATTTTCTTTCCCTCTTGCTACTACTGCAACCCCTGCCATCACTGGCATTTTCATTAGTGTAAATGATGGCGTATTTTGCCCCAAATTACAGCTGCCTGCTTGCCCTGTCCTAAGTTTTCACAGCATCCACACCAGAGTGATTCTGCAGTGAACAGGACACCCTGGATCTGCGCTGCCGGTGCAGTTTGCACACAGAGCCTCCTGTGTAACCATAGGAGCTCACACAGGGGCAGCATGGGGTCCTGCAGGCATCCAACATGCCCAGGACACAGGGAACAACTGAGAGCTCTGGGATTTCATGAACAGCAGAGTTTTAGCTGAGTGTTTTTCTGTTAAGATTGTGATAATATGAGGGCTTACTCTGGGCGAACACTCTGGTAGGACACTGCCAACCTGGATTTACTGGATTAACCTGCTGTACATCGTATCTTGGCCTTAGCTGCTGGCCACTCCTGCAAGCGTGAAGCCAACCAAAGCAGACATGCTTAGAGGCTTGCTTTGGGGGCAGGGTGAAGTTGGAAAGAACCTAGGCCCAGGCTTCCTGGCTTCTGCAGTGAAGAATGGATGCTGGTGTGTCCTGTTAGCTCCTGCCCTACCTGGCACAGGGCGGCTGGGTGCATTGGGATGGGTACACAGCTCCTGCAGCTCCGTGGGCAGCTCTGGCCTCTCCAGCAGCTGAACTCTGGCTTCCCCAGCGTGACTGAAACCACAGAATTTTCCTGTCACAGCAGTGAAGTTAAAGAGAAGCTGTCTCCTCAGCTGGTGCCTACTCGGAAAGCTGCAGCACGATGTAAGCTCTTAAACCTGGCTCATTTTGGCAGAAACCATCAGATCCGCAAGAGCACTGAGAGGCTTTAATGGTTCAAGCAGGGCATCAGTTTAAAAGGGGAATCCTACAAACCCTTCACAGCAAATGTCAGTTTCTAAAAGCAGTGAGAAGGGTTTTGCAGTGCCAGCACCAGCACCCTCAGCCCAGCCTGGAGCAGCAGTGGGATGCCTTGTACTGCACCTACCTGTGTAGGAGACTGGCGGTGCCCAAACTGTGTCCCCAGGAGGGCTTAGGCAGCTGTGAGGCAATAGCCCTGGTGTTCTGCTCTTCAAACGGCTCAGGCCTCTCTGTGTGGAGAAGTCTTGACCAGATCAGCTCTCCCAGAGCACAAAGCTGAACTTCAATCACAGCGTGTTTATCTTAGAGAAAACCTGAGTCCGACCCTTTGGGACCTGCCGTAGGAAAGCAAACACCTCAGGTCCTTTGAAAGTCAGCTTAAGAGGGAGACTGTGGAAACAGTCATGTTCTGCCAAGATACATGTCAGCTGTCAAGTTTACAAGGTACTGTTACAACACACAACAAGAGCACGGTCTGACATGTACAGTAACAAGCCATCTTTGTTAGACTGTTCATCAAAAATTCTGTTTATTAGCCACACATGAATCACCGAGCCCTGTGCACAGTCACAGTGGAGGGAAGCCACAGTTACTTCAAACAGCTGCAAATTAAACCATTCCCTTGAATTTGAGAAATATCCTTTACTTGCAAAAGGATCTGCATTCAGAAAGACCTCTGCTTCCGTCTGACTGGTGCTTAGAGCTCTTCTGGGATCCCACCATCAAATAAACACAGGGAATGACTTTAAAATCACACTGTAGGCCACAAACCACTCTTTAATGGCAGGTCTCACGCAATATTGTTCTGTGAGTTTGTGGTTCACTGAAACTCCAAAGAAACTGCAGAAATGCAGACCAATGTAAATAATTGCACACATACAGCAACTAAAACTGACAGGCAGAAATAACACAGCAGTTAAAGGGCACTGCTGCAAACAGACAGATGAATAATTGAATGAGAGTATGGGGTTTTATGTGCAGCTCAGTACAGCAAGACTGGGATTTCCATTTTGAATCGCTGAAAGAGGCTGTCAAGATTTCTTGTTTCTGCAGGGTAACAAAGGCGATTTGCAGAACTGAGCAGGCAGCACTGGGGCTGCTGGAAAACAGTGATGGAACCTTTGGCATGATAAGGTGTTACAGAGCAGCTTAAATGCTGAACCAGCTCCACTGGGCAGAGTTCTGACAGGGCTTTCTGAAATCACCCTTCTCAGCTCCCCTCGGTGTTTAAAGGCTGGAGAGAAAATACTCAAACCGTGTGCTTCGCTCTAAACTGCATGACCTTGCACACTGCCACTGGCACTAAAAATCACTCCCAACCTGCTGAAACAGGAGTGCCATTTACAGCTGTGAAGTTCTGATTATATTTCACCATAGTTACACAACATGTGGAAAAAATACACTGTTCAGCATTTTGGCACACTAATAAATAAAATCCAGACATGGTCTATTAAAAATATCAAAGTAACCCTGTGCACAAGCTCCTTTTCATATAGTTATATTTGTTATGCAGAAGAAATCAGAGAGCTGAAGTCTAATTACAGAAAATAACACAATTTCAGGTGAATTATTACAGTGCATTTCCCTTCCAGAGCTATTACATCTTGATGTATGTTCCCTCTATCAATACAGAGCAGTTGCAGTGACACCACTTGCTTCATTACTTCTCCCAGATTTTATGTACAACATCCTGCTGCTGCTAAAAGATACACCATGGCACTTGTGTATACAAGAACACCCTCATAATCAAATAATTTACTTAATATTAAAACCCAGCTACAGCTTGTGATGGTTTTTGGTATTCGCTTTTCCCTTTGTTACCAGTCTTGGGTTACTTGACAATAGCCATTGAAATAGGGGTGAAAGAATGGAACATTTTAAGTCAAGGCAGTTCTAGCAAAGAAGACTTTTCAAATTGATTGTGTTGTCTGCATAACAATTTAACATCCACTTCTGCATGTTCTGGCTGTCAGTTACTTATTGACGGGACTATTCAGGTCAAGCCATTGGAAATGTTCTAACTCGCTCTCTGGAGCCAGACAGTAATTTGACAGAGGTCCACTGCCACTCAGATCTGTGATGGTTTCTGGCTTTCTTCAGTTCTTCCTTTGCACGAAGAATGAGCAAATGGCAGCAGCAGACTTTCAAGGAGACATCACCTGTGAACACAGTCAGATACAGAACCAACCCTACCGACAGTGCCTCCAACGTGAGCATGCGGCTCCTCACACTTCTAGCAAGAACACAAGGCCACAGAATAAACTAAAAAAAAGACTGTTTTATTGTGACATTTATGACATTGAACCCTTGCTGATAGGAATGGCTGTGGGTACTCCTGACACGTTACATAATGTCATGGTGTAGGATGGCACTGATTGTCATCTGACTTTTGAGAATGTTTAATGGTCCCTACTGACCTCAGTGCATTTTGGCAAGTCACAGAAACTTTATCATCAGGTTTGTGTATACAGTTAACAAGTAGTTGGTCTTATAAGCACCATTACAAACCCTCACATTAAGGGTATTATTAATCTAGTTTACAAATGCTTCATTGATAAAAATAGCATGATTACAGTATACACACACTTAATTTACATGTAATGTATTATAGGCATAACTGAGATAAACTACTGAGCTAACTTTGGTTGATTGAAGTATTTAGACTGAATAATGGCAATTTTGGCTTCTAAGTTGTGTAAATATTACAGTGCATTTATAAATCTAGGTTGACAATTTACTAGCACCAAATGGATATCATAAATGGCGGACCTAGTAAGTTGTAGTTGGAGAAGCGAAGTTTAAGAATTACAAAAATAGAGCTGTCCATCAGTTGAAAGCACATTCTTGTACCTCTGCTGAAATGATGACGTGTCTCAGCATCAGTGGCCAACTTCCAAGGATAAAAGTCCCAGTTTTCAAGATTCAACATATCAAGGTAGCTCAGCTACACGTAAAAGCCTGAGAAAGTGGTTGTTTTGAGCTAGGGTATTCATCCTGTACCTTGTTTATGTAATAATATAATAGTGCTTGTTCATACAACTGTACTCATGTAAGACTGTACCTATGATATGGAGAATCTGATTGGGAGGAATATTCAGTCCTACCTATCTATCTTTGGTTTAATTATTTGGTCTTTGGTTGATGAATTAATGAAGCAATATCTGAATTTTCATTTTCAGGTTATCTCCCAGCTCACCACTGAGGTAGTCTTTGTCATGTTTCTCTTCAAGCTGGTTAAGTTCCTTCTTTTTATAGAGTGGAATACTACTGATTTGTAATGAATAGTTTCCAGGCACTGGCTTCTTCTTTGTGAAATGAAGGTAACTTATCCCGTCCTTCTTATTGATTCTAAAGAAACCGTCTTCATTTCCGGAGTCAATTAAATATCGGTTATGGTTTGTCAGTGTTGTGAGGGCAGGAAGCAGTTCCAGGATGCGGTCTTTGTTACTAAGATCCGAGATGTTGATGGAGAAGACAGCTGCTTTCTCAACATCCCAGCTGGCGAGACTGATGGGCGGCTGCAGCTCTTGCTGATCCTGCACAAGAACAAATGATGTCAGTTGGCTTTGTCAGAGCGCGTTCCACACGTGCCTGTGTGTATGCGTTGCTCACCCAGCTCATTCATTATTAATTAAATACTTTTCAGGAGGAGGTTCTGTACTCTCATCTGTCAAATGCACTGCTATGGGCCTGGGACTTGTCAGGATAAAGTACAGTCTTTGCTGCTGCTCCGGCATGGGTAAGGAGCCTGAGACATGATGAAAGCTTCTGTGTGTGGGTCCTGCTGCCCAGCAAACCACCCTGCTCCGTGCTTGGAATCTGCCACCAGACTCCTACAAAGAGAGCAGCAGGGGCGCACTCCTCCTCCCTGCCAGGGGAACCACAAGCTAACATGAACAGCAGCGTGCAGGGTCTGGGGAAGGCTGTCATTCAGATAGGAGTTTTCTGCTTTGCAAGATTTGCTTTGTTAGGGTGTGAAGCCGGGAGGGGCAGTGGGTTCAGCGGGGTGCTTGAAAAGCAGCATCACCCTTCACCTCCCAGTGATGGTAACTGGACTCCCCCTGAGCCCCCTGTGCACGGGTCACTCTACAGTGCAGAATGATGACATTTCAGGCAGCACATCAGCTGTAACATTTTCATTTGGAAAGCAAGGGAAGATCTATGTCACCCCTGAGACAAACCCAGCACTAATCACAGAGTACTGAAACACACTGAAGAAACAGTTTACAACCCCACTCTGCCCAAAATCAAATGTCCATACTCTTCTGGGCAAAAGCACTCTCATGTCTTCCTGTATTAGCAGAGCACTATGCACTGAGCACCTAATGGAAACAGCTAACAGGATCCCAAATACCCTGTCTTTGTGCGTGGAAAAGCAAGCCCTTCAGCACATACACAGGAGCAGAAGGTAAGGATGACATTCAGCTCAGGGTAGTGACTGCGTGGCAACATTCTACAAGAGTGTTCAGCATCTCTTGATTACGTTTAGAACGCAACACACACATTTGCACACCCAGACACGTACTTTCACCTGAGTAGTCTAGAGACCTGCCATGACCTGCTGCTTCTGTGGTCAGGCCAGAGCAGATCCCTTCACCTGTAACATCACTGTCACCTTAGAGTGGATGGAGAAGTGAGAAGTCAAATGACTGTGGACTTGGGAACCCTTCTCCTACAGTTTGCTGAAGTCTGCATGTAACTAATGCGAACCACAAGGTTTTAAATCCAGTCACTTGTGACTGGATGACCGGACTGGGCAATTCTGACTTTATATTACAAGAAGTGGACATAAGCCAACATGGGACTCCCCTGGTAATTCAAGGAGTTTGAATTTTGCAAAGGAGGATGACCTTTGCCTAATGACAGTGAACAACTTCAAAAAGCCCCCCCACAGACTACTCAACATCTAAATCCAGCTCTCCAAAGAGCTTTTCTACTTTGTTAGGGGTGTACATTTTTGCTGTGCCTCCTGGTGTACCTCCTTCCGAGACCGGCTTTCCCAAGACAACCACAAGCCCTTTCCCCCCAGAAGGGTCAATTACCTCTGCTTCATTTGCAGTTTCATTAGTGCTTCTGCGCTTCCTTCCTCTCTTGGGATAGCCATTGATTTTACATTCGTAACAAGCTTCTGGAGAGAGGGAGTTGTCATCTACTTCTCCACTGAGTGAAAGCTCTTGTCCTTGACCTTTGCCTAGCCCCACTCCAGAAACACAGTGTCTGAGGAAGGAAGAAATTCAAAGTTAATTCCAGTGAGACACAGATCTTATCAAAACCTGGATTTGGGCGACTGTGAATACAAACAATAAAGCAATTATGTTGCACTGTTTTCCTAGGAAAATCTTCTGCTGAAGTCAACAGGCAAAACTCTCACTGAATCACAATGCAGCTACCTCTGGTTTCAAGAACCTGGCTCCATGAGGCTTTGCCTAAGAGAGACCTGCCAATATTTAACAGTTTTAAAAACAGAGGCTTAAGGCCTGAGAAGTTGTTAGTAATTCCTGTCATCCGACCTGGAACACATTGAAAGAGACCAATTTTCAGAAACTGCTGAAAAAATCTGAAAGGTGAGGTCTTGCCTAATAAGCCCAAAGCTTTTAGTCACTTCTGAAATATAAGCCACAAGCTTTCTGCTTTCCATCTGAGTTGCTTGGTCCTACAAGCTGCACAGCCCTAACACTCCCACTGGGACAACTGAAAATCGGTTTCCTCGATAAAGCAGATATTTATTCAAAAAATGATTCATTTGGAACACAGAAGAATATGGAACACACAAGAATATAAAAGCATACAGAATTGTTATTCCAGGCAGTGGGTGAAGCCACTTGTATAATATCATTTGTCTTTGGAGCAGGCAGGGGCCTGGGACTTGTGATACACCACAAATCACAGCAAGGGGTGTGAGCTCCCAGATGGCAAGCTCAGGGAACTTGGCTGAATGCTGGGGTGTGCAGGAGGGAGGTGAAAGCAGTGGCTTAAAAGAGATGGTTGAACCTGGCTGCCCTGACCAAATTCCATTAAGCATTAAAACCATATTGCTCCCTTCCCTTTGTTACCTTTCCCCTCCCTCATCTCCAAAATCAGCATGTGCTTCCAACTCTTGAGCACCTCCACTACCTTATCCCTCTTTCATTGGTGACAAACCCCCCGGTTCTGCTGCTCTACGGCAAAAGGAGAGGATTATGTCCCTTTTATGTCTGTTAGTTTAAAATGAGAATCCCTTACCCTTGTCCTATTCTGAAGTAACCAGGTGGACATCCACAGACGTAGCCACCTTCTGTATTTGAACAACCATAACTGCATGGGGCTTGTGCAGAACCGCATTCATTGATATCTTGGCAACCTCCACTAAACTGTTCATACTGAAATCCAGTTGGGCACATACATTTATAGCTTCCCAAAGTATTGTGGCAAGATGCTCCTCCACAAATGTGTGCACTGAGACATTCGTTTTCATCTGGAAAAGAAGCAGAACATACCATGCGTTAACTTTTACTCTGAGGTGTAGTCCAACCTACCCCTTCAGAAAGGTTGTGCTCGACTGTTGCTAAACATGCTGTCACATCAGATGGACAGACAGAGAGCAGGGCTTGGCCTCACCCTTGGCTAGGGCAGCGGTCGCTAGGAGATGACTACAACCACACAACAGAGCAACCGTTGGGCTATTCTACAGAAGATGCTTCATGCCACGTCAGCTCATGCTCTGGAAAGCAGAGGAGGCAACTGTTTTTTTGTTCCAGAAACAACTGAGAAGAATAAAACTTTGCACAGCCAACAATCTGGTCCAGAAATCCCATGTTCATAGTGCTGCTCAATGTTAAAGGAAAAGGAGTGAGGAATCAAGCTCTGACACCTTTTCCAGGCACTGAAAATCCCTCCCTACACACTCACATTTAAATATGAGGTACAGGTAAGGTACAGGAACAAGTAGTAAAGTAAAAATAAAAGCAGCTGTAGATACACAAGACTGCCACATTCTGAGCCAGCCCTTTTCCAAACTTCCCAAGAGCAGCACTGTAGGAGTTTGAGGTCAGTTCAGGCTTATTTACTGTAAATGCCTAGTTTTTTAAATGTAGCTGCTCTGATTTTTTTGTCTGATGTGGCAAATTGGTTTGAAACATTCTGAACGCTATTGTTCCCTGATTTCTGTGATAAAGCAACTGCATATGTGCACCGAGTGTGTGTGCACACAGGTAAGAAATGCCATCTGGACACTGTATGGATAAACTGTAAAGCACAGAGCAGCATCTCTGACCAAAGCATCTAAGTTATAGGAGAATAAGCACTAATTCAGAGCATTATTGTCTTTTTCCAAACAATGTGGCTGTTTGTTCTTTGTTTAAAATCAATGCCTGTGCTTCTTGCAGCCTGATTTACAGCATGATGCACTCTGGAATTGCCTGGGCAGGGAATGCAGTCACACACAGCACAAGACAAGGGAGGAACCAAAGCATTCTTCAGTGATTATCTAAGTATGTGTTGCAGCAACATCAAAAGTCCCTGAACACTTCATTAAATAAGCTAAAAAAGATACAAACTGTTTGCAGAGCTGGGATTGCCAAGGAATATGAAGGAATTGTCACGGAAAAACCTACTACATGGATTCTTCCCTTGTGGTACACTCAGGAGATCTAGATAAGTATCTTAAGCACATACAGTTACAGATGTTACATTGTGAGTATGCGGAGACCACAAGGTACTAAAACCTGGGGCTGAATTCTGTGTTACTGAAGCCTGCAGTTTTGCACTTGACTCAGAATGATGTTCCAGTATTTCCCATACCTAACACAGAAATTATGTCAACATCATAAATGCATGTTTGGGCCACAGAAAGTTACTGCACCAAGAGGAGATGCTCATTTTAACTCGCTCCACAGCAGCAAGAGTGTGAACGCTGTGCTCTGTAACACACAGCTCTGCTGTGCTCAACTTCAGTAGGAAGGAAAGATGCTATAAGGACAGAGGAAACAAAGCCTCCTTCCGTCAGTTTTGGGTTTCTGCTGCGACTGCCTCCTGTCCAGAAAGGTGGAAGAAAGCCCAGCTGTGGCTCTCAGTATAACTTTCCCTAGTGATCAGCATTGTGTCGCAGAGGTTGAAGCCTTTCTTTCCATTCCGGAAACACCAGTGCTGGAGCATTTTGAAACTGGTATTCCCTGTATAAAATCTCAACGGTAGCCAATGGGCTCAAAAGCTGGAGCAACAGTGTACATCCCTTTTGGAAATACACTTGGTTAAATGCTATTATCACCCAGGAAGGATTGGAAGCAGCCAATGATGTTTTGTAAAACAGAGCTGCACTCCTTCAGATTCCACGGTGTCCTCCAGCAGCCAGACATGGCAGTGCTGTGGGGCTGTGTTTGTCTGGTTTTATCTTCCTGCAGATTCAATTCTAATTTAACCCTAAGATCTGCTAGTTTAATTAATACTCAAAACCACCACGTGTTTGTGCTCCCTCCTTGTACTCTTACATGTAACAGGCATAGAGTACTGGAGCACAAGCAAACAAACATCACAGCAAGGACTGCATAAAATGTCATGAGGTTTGGTAAGCACAATTAAAAGCAGAGACCTCCCTAGAGCACCAGAGTGATAACAAGCAAAGGCATTTTTATGTTTCTGAAAGCAAAGAAAGCCAAACAAAAGAGTTATGAGGCCCTTTGTTCTCAAAGAGGTCATCAAACACATCTCCGGGTATCCACACAAGACTAGCTTGTATGAAGCCCATTAAATGTGATTAAAAATGACATAACTGTCACTAGAGCAAAATGATTCACGTTTCTCTTGTTTGAATATGCTACATGCCATGTTGTTGAAACATGCAGAGACTCTTCTCATGACTTCTGCAGAGGACCCAGTTCTGTCTGCTCAAGTCATATCCAGCATCAATGCTCTGCACAAGCAGCCCCATCTATGAGGGCTCAGAGACTTGGGATAGAACCAAGAGCACTGGCATTTGTACTTCTAACCAGAAGTGGCCTTTAAGCAATTGTTATAAACTGTATTCCAAAGCTGCAAGGAAGCATCTTTTGACATATAGCAGCAGCTTTGCTCAAATATAACGAATGTTACAGAGAAAAGGCAGCATTCTTCCTGTAGGTGTAGTAAGAATGGTAGAAGCACAGATCAAGTAGGATTTTAATAGAATTTTAGATGCTTTGGGCCAGAATTTTCCTTTTATAATTTAACAATCCAAACTTGTGGTTCTGAGCACGTCAAGTTCAACCCACCACCAGCTCTCAGACAGGACCTGTATCTGAGCAGAGACCGTTTGACAGCTGAGTAAGGCTGCCTTTGTTCAGACAACAAAATACACCAGGAACACAACTTTCCTCAAAGTCAGTACAACTTCCAGCACCCTCATAGGTAATTTTGGGCTTAAACACTTGTTGAACCAGGACACAGGCTGTTGGATGCTCCATATCCACTCTGCCTCTCACAGTCGCGCACATTTGCAATGAAACTTTGCTGAACATACTAAATTATATTCAGAAAAAGAAAATACGCCAAACTGCACCACTGCCCTTCTTGCTGCTAACAAAGGTCACATGCATTTTAATGTATAGATTTAAAAAAGTCACTTGCCAACACATTGGTTCCACTGGTAATGCTGGAGATATCCTTGCGGGCAGCTACACCTGTATCCTCCAATTATATTCTGGCAGCCATGCTGACACCGGTGGTTTCCATCACATTCATCAACATCTAAAAAGATGAGTTGTGGGAGAAAAACTCAAATTATGCTATATTTGAAAAGTATGCTACAAATAATCATACTTATTCGTATATCATATACAGAGAGGTGTATTTCAGGATCTTCCCAAAACCTGACCAGTACTCGGAGACCACTTCAGGCCTTCCAGGTTTGGACTTCTGGCTCAACAGCAAGCAACTTGGGGCTGAAAACCACTGAAAGCTCAAATTCAGCCACAATTTTCAGGCTTCTTTTCTTTCTTCAATGGAGCAGACAGCACAAAGCCATTTGAATAAGGGACCCCCTCAGGCTTTCTTAAGGCTCCCAGCTCTAGAGCAGACAGTCCCTTGCTTTTATCCGGGCATCCAACCCAGGAATTCCAGGATCTCTCTTTACAAAGCAAACCAAACTTTGTCCCAGAAGAAGGCCCTATGGACCCAGAGGAATAAAGCCTGCAGGCTTTCAACTCTCTCTTTGGCACTTCAGGACTTCCTGTCCTTGGCAAGTCCCTCAGAAATCCATGCAGGATTCAACAGAAGTTCACTGAACTTACGATGCTTAAACTGAAACATTCCAGGCTAAACTGAAGTCTCTTCAAACAATATCTGCCCAAATCTTTAGCTGCAATACATCTATTTTTCGAGGCCCATGGAGAAAAATACCACCTTGTTGCTAAATTTCCATACCCCGCTCCCTTTCAGTCTACACATGCTTACTCGGTAGGTTTTGGTGCTTAATCCATTGGTCTCTCCTTGAATGGCAGTACGGCTGAGAGAACATGACAGAAAGCAAGAGAAGGCCAAGCTAGATGCACTGTGTGTTGTACCTACCTTCACAGCTAAGCCCAGTTTGATCGAGTGAGAAGCCACGTTGACACTCACAAACAAAACTTCCTGGTGTATTCTGGCAAATGCCCTTTGCCCCACATAAATTGATCTCAGTAGCACACTCATTATTATCTGAAGGAAACAAAAGCCTCAGTGTTACTTCTTATTCCTTGTCGTGAAGATGATCATTTAGCAATGCCAAGAATGAACAGTCTGTGACAAGAGGTAAAGCGACACCAGTAACATAGCTGTCTTACTGCCCTCTCCATTTTTCACTTTGCACTACGGAAGGAGCGCTTACATTACCATTACGGAGGGAGGGCCAGTTTGCATCTTCTGCTCTGGTGGGACTGGGATCAGAACTTGGCCTGTGTTTCCATTTGGTTTCTCAGGAAGCCAATTTCACCTCCCTGCTACTTTGCTTCTGGAGTAAAAGTCAGTTACAAATCCCAAATATGTGTGTACATTCCACGTCACTTACCAATGCAGGCTGTATGGTGCTGAGTGAATCCAGGAGGACATTTACAAGTGAAACCACCGATAGTGTTGACGCAAAGGAACTGGCAGTTGTGCTGCTTTGTTGCGCATTCATCAAGATCTAAAATACCCAAGAAAACATCTTTAACTTATGTTCCCTGTGGGGGATCTGACAGTTCAGCTGGACTTGGAGACAAGTAATTGCATATAAAAAAAATGATTCAAATAAAACCTTTTGAATCTACATCTCACTTTCCACAGTGGCTTCCAGCTCCTCTCACATGAAGCCCCACATGTAATGGATGTGACTTTGGAGCTACACTAGTGTCTATGCTAAGGGTGGATTACGCACACTGCTCTCATCTGTCTGAAAGATGCTGTTATATATGTTTGCTCTTACTGTAGTCAATAAACGGGAAATCACCATCTTCATGAGAAGCAGTGGCAGATTGCAAAACAGCATTGCACCAAAGCATGCTATTACCCCAAAAGAATTTCCCATGCTAAGATCAGAACTGCTGCTCTAATTTGTGTGGTTTCAGTCAGATCTTTGCTACCAAGAAAAATAAATAAATTATAACGAACATTTCAAAATCCCTCCTGCACTGCTGTCCCTTATTCAGCATGCTGCAGAGGTGGGAGGTTAAAACTCTGTTGATGCTGGACAATGCACTGCAAACCACGCTCATCTTTGCATATATTAGGATACATGTATCACTGAAAAATACAACTTAAACCAACATGCTTACCAAAATAAGATCAATCACATATACTATTGGTTACAAAGTCTTTTAAGGTCAGCTGCCATCAGCCTCCAAAAATTCCTGTGGATTTGTTGCTTATTCAGACTATCAAAGAACTGAGCGAAAAAACAGTTCTATCCTGTGCAGGCCAATTCCACTGTCTTTAGCGGAAATAAAGACAGTGGAATCAAGATAACAGATCTACATCATTTAAATGTCCTTGGATTGGCATTTGCCTGTGAAGCACAGAGTTTCTGCAGTAAATGATTTTCTTGATTTTTACCTTTGCAGCTTCTCCCATCTTCTTGCAGGATGTACCCTTTTGGACATGAACACTGGAAGCTCCCCTCTGTGTTTTTACAGATGAAATTGCAAGGTTTGGGGGACTCATTACATTCATTCAGATCTAGAAGAAGCAAAACCAGATACTTCAGTGCTGATAACCAATAGTTGTGATAATGTTTTTCAAAATGCTCAGGAGATATCAGAAGGAAATAAAAATTCCCAAAGCATTCTAATGAATGACATTTCATTTTCTCATTTTTCAAAAGCTCTGTATTTCCTTGTTCAAATCGTCTCTTGGTAACAAACTTTATACACATACACCATAATGAAAAACCTACCTATGCAAAGAGTGCCAGTTATATCTGTAGTATAGCCAAGGTTGCAATGACAACGATAAGATCCCCTCTCATTGATGCATTCTCCATTACGGCAGACATCATGAATAACCTTGCACTCATCAATATCTGCAAGGAAATGAGGGTTAGTTCACAATGGAACAAGAACTGATTTTATACAGCTTCAACAGATTGCTGTGACCTGACACAAAAAAACCCCACACTCTACATAACATTAAAAAATTACATAAAATAATGAAATACTGCACAGATTCAGGAGAAATACTAAGTGGGAAAATAGCATTAATCTAACTTTCAAATGAAATGAACAAGCCTTAAGTGGAAATGAACAACTGGAGCTGATCATGTGTTAGCCGCCGTCAGTCAAACATCACTTTGCTATCATGTACAGAAAGAGCTTTTAATCTGTACCTACAACATACTTAAATGTGAGAATGCAAATTTCCATCTAAGTGCATGTCAATCAACCGGCATGCAAAATAAGTATGTGCCGAGTTGGGATGGATGCTTTGTCATCCAGGGCCTTTGGCTACGCACCCTCCTCCCAGAGGACTGTACTCTCTCAACATGAAAACTCTCAGAAAATTTTGACTGATATCCAAAATATTTAGGACCTCATAGTGTGCAAATATGCAAAAAGAAAGTTTATAATTTATCACCTAATTTGGAATTGTGTAAGGGAGCCGTTAACACAAAAGTCAGTACCTGCTCCATTAGACATGTATCCTCGGCCATGAGGGCAAAGCTTCTTGAAGGCCACAGTGCCTGGGAAGGGGCAGACCTCACAGTTTTGCCCCCAGCCTCGGCCACCATCGCAGCAGCATTCAGACTTGGTGACAGAGTTCCTGTTGCTTGATCCGATTTGACACATACTTTGTAAGACTTCAGTGAAGCAGTAGCCCTCCCTGTTGTCTGGAAAACAAATTATGCATCACAGAGAATCCTAATGGTGACGACCTCCAGAGGGTCATGAGATATTAGGAATTTAGTCAGAAATATAAAAGAAAGGGCATACTTCACCCTGGGACTGTGGAACTGAGAGTGAAAGACTACCAGCAGTAAGAAAGAGAGCACGATGTCTAAGGGAAACAAAGAAGACAGGAAATTTAACAAAAGGTGGGAGACAAGTTACACTATGCTTATAAAGATATGTTTCTGTTCAAGACCAGAGGAAAAGGACTGGCTGAAAATCCAGAGCAATTCCTGGCTGACTGAAACCACTGACAGTCAGCTTTCACAGCAAATCAATCCAAGCAGGCTGACTGAAGCAGGCACACGGTTAGCATGGGAAGAATGAACTTGCAGGAGGGCACGCACTTACAAAGGCTCCTTCCTAAAAGCATGTAAATTCAAGAGCATGTTTACTCACTATACAGTTCTAAATCCAATTTCAACCACAATTTCTGCTGTCAAAGTGATAGCTCATTTGGGTGTCACTGTGCGACTTACCAAGACATTCGTTCTGGGTGTCACTGGCAGTGAATCCCTCGTTGCATTCACATCTGTAACTTCCCACCGTGTTCACACAACGGCCATTCTCACAGATCCCAGGTTTGGTCTGACATTCATTCTCATCTGTGTTTTTGAAACAATACGACAAAAATCAAGTCCGTTACTGGATTCATACAGGTGAGAGAGGTTTGTATGGAGCTGTGCTTTCTGCCTGGTTAAACCTGCATCATTTTTTTTTTTAAAATGAAAAGTCCTGTATTCAATTTTCAGAGGCAAGATGACTGTCTTGTTACTTCTTTTGACCGTCTTGTTACTTCTTTTGACCGTCTTGTCACTTCTTTTGACCGTCTTGTCACTACCTTTTCTCTGCAATATATTCCTCATTGGTTTTCAAAATTTTTCATAGTTACAGCTGCACCACTGAATGCCATCCAAAGTTTAAAAACAATTCCGTTCTACTTTCATTCATGCTAGCAGAGATAAATAAGCTTACAGCAATGGGCTGATTTCTCTGCTTCCTTCATTTCAAGCAACTCAGCAGCAGCACAAACTGACTGTAAAGACAGCTACATCCAGATTTTCTACTTACTGCCCACATGTGCACACCTGAACAGCAAAGCAAACCGTGTACACAGCACCAGTAGATCCATTACACTGGTAGTTGGGTAATTCTTCCCCTGAGCTCCTTAACACTTTGCTAGATCCAAAATTTTCAGCTCTGCTGAGGAACTGTGTGTTTCAAGAGCTTCAACACTTCAGTGTCACTTACCTATACAGCCTTCCCCATCTGGTCTGCGCTGATAACCTGGTCCACAGATACACATATAGGTGCCAATTAGGTTTTTGCACTCCATCTGTTTTGAGTCACAGTCATGAATTCCTTCTTCACACTCATTCTGATCTAAAACACAAGGTTTAGACTTCATTATATAGAGAGATGATCCTGGAAATTCACAACAGTAAATTCTGACTTTGGAATCTCAATCATAAACTCTATACGTGCTTTTATTGTGCTAAACTAATCATAAGATATCCTACCCTAGAGCAAATCAATTTCTCCCAAATGCCCATTTTCAGGGCAAAACAAAACCGTATCATCTGATATGACCTCATTTTATGCAGATGTATAAATTTACGGGTAGGACAGGGCTAATACAATCAACTGCATAATGCAAACCATAGAATTTCATCTCAAATTCTTTCTGACTCAGTTACGTCCTGGGATTAAAACTCTGGCCCAAAAGTGTAGTGAGTCAGGAACCTACTGCTGCAGGAACTTGAAATCATTCTCTCTAACTGTGAGGATCTGGTAGGAGCTTTACCTCTGCACATTCTCCGGTCCTCGCGCAGAACGTACCCTGCGGGGCACTTGCATTCGTAGGATCCAAAAGTGTTCACACAGCGGAAAGCGCAGAGCAGAGGGTTCTGAATGCACTCGTTGACATCTGGGTTTGGAGAGACAAAGACCATGGGGGATGTGAAACATGCTTTTGTAGAACTCAGCAGACTTGAGTGCACAGGCTTCACATATGGGCAATTCCACAGATCCTGGTTTAGTGAGGGCTACATTTTAATAGCTGGGGACCCATGGTTCTGCTCATTGTGGATTTCTGCAGAGGAGCAGGCACCAGGCATGCCAGGATGTTTGCACAGCTACCTGAAGTTTCAATATCTTCAACAGGAAGCAGCCAATGGAAATAATTTCCAGATCCATGCTGCCAGAAGAGTCTCTTCAGTTCACATTGCATCTTTTCCACATCTCCTCTCCGTTTTTATGACTGATTATTTTTAAATTCTAGATACACTCATTCAGCTTCTTCATAAACTGAATTCCATAAAACAATATCCTTACTAGAAACATTATTTTGAAGTCCATTTACATACGCTCTGGGCTACTCGAGTAATTACTGCTATACAATGATGTTTATGCACTCTGCTAACTCCTCCCCTGCAATTTGAGCTTTTACCCAAATTCCACAGGGAAGCGAATGAAGCTCTAACTGCATATAAAACTAATGCAAGCTGATGCAAAAGTAGAAGCATTCATTTGTATAGGCTTGCAAACAAATAGATTGTGGCAGGTAATTTAAGAACAGCTGTGTCAGGTCAGAGAAGAGTGTCAGAATGTCCTAGGACATTCGCCTCTCTCTGGTTGTAACAGGAGACGAGTATTAAAAAAGCTCCATACCATGTATGCAAAGATCTCTCCCCTGATAAAGCCTCTCAGTTTAAGGACTTCCACAGCCAAAAGCCACAACCAAACTATCAAGTTTAATTTCCACTGATGGATTCCCACACAAATTTGTACAATCTCTTTCTGGGTCAATTTATACTTGTGGCCTCACTAATATTCTGCAGCAAAGAGTTCCACAACTTCTGTAACTACTATGAATATAAAAATGTTTGCTTTGGTTTGTCTAACATGTTCCCTCTATTTCTGGTACCTTTACCACTTGCGGCTTTATAAATTTAAATCATATATCTCTTCAACCACATTTTCCACACTGAAAAATTCTCCCATCTTTGTTACTCCTCCCCTTCTTTGGGTATTTTTAAATTTTTATTTTTGAAATGAGAGACCAAAGCATGAAAAATATTCAACCATGGGGTGCTGTGATAATTGTCTAGCACTGTATTTGTATTTTTTAGTTTGTTTCCTGTTTCTTTCCTAACAAACCCCAGCAGTCCATTTTCTATTTTCACCATTACTTCACTCTCTTCACTCGAAGGTCATCCAGGAGGTAAGCGAAAACCACACACATAATAAGCTGCATTTCTGGGGACTGTTCTGGAGAGACCATACCCCAGCATGCTCCTCTCCAGGCAGTCCCTTAGCAGATAACTACCTGAAAGCCTGTTCACCCAATCTCCAGGTAGAAAAATGAACCACAGCTTAAGACGGATACAGGAAGGAGGAACTTATTTTTCTATTTCAGATAAAGATGTATTGTTCCAAATGTCCATATTTTTCTTTTTAAGCTGTTTTACCCTCTCAATTGTTTCTGAAATCAGGAGAGGGTTTCAGCACACAACTACAACAACAGTCCTTTAACACATGGGAGTCTCACCTTCACAAGTCATCATTGGTCCAGGCTCAAATCCCTCAACACAGGTGCATTCAAAACCTCCCACCACATTCCTGCAAGTTCCGTTTCCACATGGGTTTCCAACAGCACATTCATCAGTATCTGCAAGCAGTTAGATCAAGGCAAAAATACATGGTTATACTCAAACAAAAAGGTATAAAATCTATTCTGCTGACGTACAACCAGGAAAATACACCTAAGTAATAAATTAGTCACAGACTCAGCATAATTTGGGATTGCTAGAGGTTAGCTGGGTCAAAATCTCAGCCAGAGCAGGACCAGTTTGGAACAGATTACTCAGGCCCTGCCCTGTCAAATTTTAAGCGCCAGCAGGGATGGAGACTCCACAGCACTGGAGTAATGTTATCCCACTGCTCCTTACTCCATATTTAGCGTTCAGGAGGAGATTCTTTAAAATGGAAGATGAACAGCTATACTTACCTACACACTGAGCTCCTTGTAGGATGTAACCATACGGACATTCACAGCGGAAAGACCCATCTGTGTTGATACACTGCCCAAATCTACAGTTATCTGGATCAAGGCACTCATCCACATCTTAACCAGAAACACAAACAACACAGTAAGTGCAACTGATTTCATGTGCTTTTAGACTTTTTTCAAAGAACAAGTGTCATTCTGGTGAGAAATGTTCCTGAGATCACAAAAAAACCCTACTATTTGAATTCTGATGTATTAGGTTTAGGGCACAGAATCTGCCTTGCAGGCCAGCTTTCAATATGCAGAAAAGAAACTGATTTTAAATGTCAGATAAAAAAACTCTCCAACTGAGGTTACAGGGAGAGGAGTAGATATGAAAAGCAGTAGTCATCCAGCGCTCCTTAAATGAAAGCTTTTGCCAATATGGCTGAAGTGCTGTTTGTCTTGGGAGAGAACAGAATGTACTGAAGGGATCTGGGAAACTGTGGTTTGCACTTCTGGAGGATTAAAACCATTTACTGTAAACAGGCTACACAGATTGTATAAAGACAAGACAGGTACGCTATGTGATCATTCTCTAGATCCTACATAAATTTCCTCGCAAGTCTGCTCAGCATAAATTAAAGTGCCAAATACATTACTCTAAAAGAAGTTGAATTTATGAGAGCTGAGATATTCAAAATTGAATTAAAAATTGGTATGAATAACTGAAGAAAAAAAAAGTTCGTGGCTTCTGGAAATAGCTGCAGAGGTGTTATTCTCAACTAAAATGGAGAATGGCTTATAGGCAGAAAATGGCATACTGATGCAACAACAGCATTGCACAGCTCAGGCACTTACCCAGTCTTGCATCACCAGGTCCAACGAGGATGCCAATTCCAAATGGACAAATCTGTCTGAATGCCTCTGTTACAAAAAAAATTAAAATATCAAACCATATCTTGGTGATCAGAACTATTCATGAGCTACACAAGTAACCACTGATACCAATTCATCCTCCTCATGTTCAAGTCCTGACAGATGGGACGTAAATATATAAACTTATAGTAGCCACCAGTTAATAGCTCCTTAAAGCATGCCAATCTCTACTTCTAGAATAACTAATAAATTTTACTATAGGTAGGCCGAGAGTAGAATTTGTAGGTTCAGCTTAGAGTGAAGTCACCCCTCAATTTCCCAATCCACAAGACTTTCTGTGTGGTTTTTGAAGATTTAAAGATGATGCAAGTCTTTCGAGAACAAGTCATTCTTTATGTTTTGTTGCAGAAAGCACGTACTTCCTTACCCATCCAAATCACCTGCTATATTCTTGACATTAGAATAAATAAGAAATCCTGAATTTCCACTCTGCTGGACCAAAATGCAACAGGGATTTTCTTTTACAGTGCAGCATTAGAATGCAGCCATAAACATAACATCACACTCTCTTTAGTTGAAATACATTAGCTGATCTTTGCGGAGGCAGAATAAAATAGAACTAAATGTAGACATACACCTGCACTGAAAGTGTCACACACTGCTAGACTCTGAGTGGGGACCTGCTTGCTGCTCAAGCCTTCAGAAGACTCAGGTGGCAAATGTGCTTGAGCTTACCAGCCTGCACCCAGACAGCACTTGATGGAGAACATGTGTGAGACAGCAACTGTGTATTTTAGTTTTTTTCAAGAAACAATTCCACTGCCCAAGACTTGCCAAGACATAAATTTCCCAGACTCAGACAATTTAAAGCTATTTCTTTACTAAAAGATGAGAAAAATGACCTTGACATCATCCTTTGAGAACAGTTTGGACTACAAAAAAATATAGGTGCTGATACTTCAAGGAAATGGTTTTCCAACTGACTTGCTCCAGGGCAATGAAATGAAATATGCATACGCAATAAGTGTAGGAGAAATATCGCAACTGGCACATCTGATTCTCTTTTCTTCTTTGGCTTTTGTAAGGATTGTCTACAGAACATCTACATCTACTTATTAATTAAATTAACTGTATTAATACATTGCTGAAACCAGTAATGCTGTTTAACCACAATTGTCAGCATGAATTAAAGTCCATTCAGCAAATTGCACCATGATGGTATAAATGCCTGTTGACTTGCTTGGTGCCTAGTTACTCAGTCTTACAAAGGGTACTAACAAAGGAAAGTGTCATAGCAACAGCCTAGGGAGACTTTCCTTCATCAAGGCCTGTGTTTTGTCACTCTCTGCTATTTTTCAAGTCATTCATATTGATAAGACTGCAAATTTAGGGTTTTTTAATAACAAAATGTAGTCACAAATGTAGCAGGGAGATTCAGATACAGAGATAGTTACACTGCTTTTTTTTTTTACATTAGATTTCACGTTTATGGCACCCCTTCCTACACTTATTTGCAGTTAGATGAATTCCATTTGTGTCTTGCAGGTATTTCCACCCACAGCCTATCAAGGACCTACTTATTACTTTCCGCTTTCTGTATGTGACACCTCCAGAGCAAAATACTCAGCTCCTAATCATACTAACAAACCTACAAGCAAACAAGGAATAGACCTGAGACTGGACAATGCAAGGAATATGTTTTTTGAGACTGCAGTGGCCTCTACTTTACAGATGACAATTGTTAAACACCTCCACAGAGTTATTTTTCCTAACTCCTTCTTACAAGAATCCCAATCTTCTTTCAGTTCTGAGAGGCTCTCATGACAGTAAGGTAGCCTAGTCAATAACGCACCATCTGCTTCCTCTGGGCAGAGTTCACAGGGATCTCCCCATCCCTGTCCCTTTAAGGCACAGCAACACTCTTGTTTGGAGTGGTTTCGGGACTTCGGCACAGAACATTTTCCGTCTTCAAATTTGGTAAAGCAGTAACTCACTCTCAGATCTGCACAGAGAAAAACTCGTTAGGAGCAGTTAGGGTGACTTTGGCACAGTTTTCGCTTAGAGATGTTAACTGCAAAATTACAGAACACTCCTCCCTCCTCCCCAGACACCCAGCTTCCACCTGAGTCCATCAGGACAGAGCATTATTGTCTCTGACTACAGAAGATCTTGAGACAGAGGGGAGCTTCCTACCTCAGAAAAGGAAAGCAATAGAAAAGTCACAGAAAATGATGAGTTTTTCTCTTTTTTTCTGACAGAGATGGAAGGGCTGTACTCTCCTCTCTTCACCTCACTCCTCTTTGTGAAAGCTGAATATTGGCTTAATTTATTTATATTTCATTACTAGTAAGAATCACTTGAGTCAAGAGATTTTAATCAACTTGCAATGTTAATACTGTGTAGTGTTAAAATAAGAGAAAATTTTCAATAGCTTTTTTCCTTCCTCATTCTTCCCTGAGGCACACACAAAGAAAACTGGCCCAGTGGCACTATATTTTACTTCCTTAAGCTGGGTAACCAGGATGCTGGAGCAGAGCTGAGATCACAGACCACAAGCATCCAGCAGGCAAAGAGCTGGCAGCTCCCTGTGTTGGCAGGGGAACAGCTACAGGGCAGCTGTGGAAGCAGCTGCTCATCCAGTTTTCCGGCTGCAGCATCAATGCTGGGCAATGTCCAGATTCTGCAGAAGTACGAGGTAATTGAAGTTCTAACCAAAACTTGGTTTGGCTTGAGATACTTGGAAAAAAAAAGCCCAAACCAAGAAAACAACCAGTCTTCTCCAGGGGATGGGGAGAAGCCCACTTACAGTTCATACACCCAAGTATGCATTTTCCTCTGACACTACGTGTAAATAAAAGTCTGTTTTCATAAAGGAGAAGATCAGGCTGCATTCTTTTTTATGATTTTGTTTCTTGGGGGGGGTATTTTGTGATTTTTTTTTTTTCCTTATCTGAAGAAAACACCACCCTCAAACTGAAGAAACCTCATTTATGCAAGCTACAAAAGCACAGCTAAAACAGCCATGCTGCTTTCTTGAAGTTGAGTAAAGTAACTGTGCCAAACTGCATGGTGGTTTGGAGACTTGGATGAACGTTTACTGCAGGTTGGATTCATTTTTACCAAACCCACAGTTTCATTTAGCCCACTGTGAAGTGAAGAACTCACTCTGGTGTCAACAAGCATCACTGTTCTGTGCCAAGCATAACTACAGAGGTCCTTATAAAGGTCTTACTCATCAGTGGTTCCCACTGTGCACACTGTGTATAGGACATTTAATGATGTATCTATTTAATAATTTCCAAAGTCTTTAAAATAACATCATAATTTGCTATGCTTATTCTTTATCCACAAAATAAACTAACCTGTGGATTTTCATTATTATATGTTCGGCTTCTAGCATCTGATCTCTGTCTTAGTGCCCATGTTTAGACTCTGAACAGTCTATGCGGTAATCTAGAAGCCAAAATGCACTTCAGATTTTGCTAAGCGGATGACTGCTTATTGTCCACACAATACTGTTTGCAAATTTTTTCCATTGATCTTTTTTCCAGCCACACACTTGTGGAGAGGAATGGCACATAACAAGTGTTATGGTGAATTTGATAAGTGCTAAGAACAGCCTTATTCCTGGAAATGCTGTCTTTAGCAGTGCACTGCAGTAGTCTCCTGCCTATGTTTGTGGTCCACCTCCGTGTCAGACCTGTAAAGTCTATACAGAGTCTGAGTAGCCTCAACATTTCTTTCAGGGGTGCAAGAAAGGGCTGAAGAGCAACACGATTTCCTCACTTAACCTGGTGTATTTAACATTATCTTCACCCCTTTTATTGCAATGTTCTCTTTAATGACTAACAGATGTTAGGTCAAGACAGAACCTGGCCCCAGCTAAAGAATTATCATGTTTTCCTTGTGAAAAACACTGTTTGAGTCCAGAGTCTCCTTGTTATATTAGAAACAGACAGCTAATAAGGCTTTTATGAAACAGCAAACAAATTTTCAAATGCCAGAAAACAGGAATGATCTTACCTTGGCATCGCCTTCCTGTGGAAGACAATACAAAGCCTTCTGGACACAGACATTTGAAACTGCCTGGAGTGTTGCTGCATGTACCCAGGGCACAAATTTCCGGCTGTTCCACACACTCATCAATGTCTATAATAAAAGTAATTAAAGAGATGAGAAATAAAATGTTAACACTGGCAGCTGTACTACATAAAATGTAACCTCACATCATCACTGATATCTAACATATTTGACAAACAGAAAGGTCAAAAAAAAAAGAACAGACAGAAAGAAGAACAAGAAATCCAGGTGCAAAATCTCGGGTTAGTTTTCAAACCCTCACGCAGTGGGCAAACCTCAGCAATGCATCATCAACCAAAAAATCTGGGATTAGATTTTTCTTGGGATCAAATAGCATAGTTCTGGTTCAAATAAAAATTGGAGAGACTTTTTCTGGGAAGTGAGTGACTTATTAGTGGCTACAGTTCAGCACCGTACACTGCCACAAAAGACATTATTTATGTTTAGGTGCAGAGGAAAGTGGCAACAACTGTAAGTAGCTAGGGAAAGGACAGGAGGATTGTTCTGTACATACCTTCACATTTGTCATTCTGCAGGACATATCCGGGAGGACAGATACATCTGAATGACCCATCCAAGTTCTGACATGTGCCTGGTGAGCATTTTCCAGGATCCAGTGCACACTCATTGACATCTAAAAGGAAAGAAAGACAGTTTATTTGAGATAATAGCTGTTAACTTCTAAGGAGCAGAAGAGTCCTTTTCTCATTCTATTGTCACTGTTTTCTTCTGCTAGGTACAACGATGACAGTGTGACAGTTCTCTGACCTCTTCTTCTGTTTTACTAAGAATATATACATAAGGTTTCCTGCACTTTCTACCCTAAAAGAAAGCACTCACCAATACAAGTCCTTCCATCCAGAGCCACCTCATAGCCATCATTGCAAAGACATTGGAAGGATCCAATTGTATTCACACACTGACCGTTCCTGCAGAGCATTCCATTTCCACTTGCGCATTCGTCCACATCTAAGAAAGATAATGTTGAAAGATACATAAGAAACCTGCAGCAAGTGAAATTTGGTAGGTGAGATTTCTGTTTTGACTATATCGGCACAGTAGCTGATAATACATAAATAATCCCGTTTCAAGTGAGGGGAAAAAAAAATCTCTGTCTATGTTGTAAAACTGCGAAAGCAATAGTAAAAAAAGGAACGGCATATATCACATGCACACATTTAAATGGCTACAGAAAGTGAGCAGTGAATAATCAAAGAGGCCTTCTTAGACTGAAGAAATAACTTTTTGCCTTTAAACCTACAGACATGCAAGGTGCGATCCTAACTCAGTAGAGAAGATGTCACTAGTGGTACTTTCATTAGAAGCAGAAAGTCTTAGAAATAGGTAACTGGTCTCAGCCAGCACTCCTTACCTATGCAGTCATTGTTGTGTGAGAGGATGAACCCTAAATTGCAGCGGCAGTTGAAAGAGCCAATGGTGTTTCTGCAGGTTCCATTGCCGCAGGCATCCCTCTCACACTCATTAATATCTACAAAGGAGAAAAAACAAGCAGCAAGAATTTTAATTACTGAGGAAGAAAGGAAAGTCTGTAGCTATCCCACTGCCAACACTGAAGGGAAAAAGACTGCCGTATCTCCCTGAGATTTTGCATAGGTTTACACACTTGATATTAACATCTACAAGAATAATCAAGGGTCCAACAGTCATTTATCAAACTGTAGCTCCTTTCTCGCCCTTCACAAAGTAAGTCTAAGCTATCTTTAACAATAAGCATTCTGAAATCTCATCTTGCTCGGACAACAGACACTACGCTAACAGCTGTGAATAGGTTAAATACAGAATCTCCTTCTTTATAAAGATGACTGTTTCTGAAAAGGGCACTTTTCTGGCAAGAAATCCATCCTTCACTTACTCTGTTAACAAGTAGGCTGTATACAATTGCTGCATTGCAATATTCATCTATTAAATTTCTCGCCTAAAGGAATAATTGAGACAAGATGGTTCAGAAAATTTGCAGAATGGAACATTTTCCTGAAAAGTGAAAGCATTAGCTGTTCACTTGACAGGAGATGTATTTTTAAAGGTTCACTGCACTGTAATGAGATGTTCTTCATTCACTTTCAGTTTCCTATAATCTCTTAATTGCCACCTATTGGTGTTTCCACACCTTTGCTGGTGGTAAATGGCTCACAATCTCAGTTCTTGTAATGCAACTGCTTATGACAGAGAGGATAGACTTAGTAACTATCTTAAGGGAAGCCTAAGTACAGCTTAATTTGATATACTTGCCTATACACATTGTTCTGTCATCATTGGTCTTGAAACCATTGTGACATATGCAGTAGAAACTTCCAACAGTGTCAATACACTGCCCGTGGCTGCAGATATTGGGAATTTCTTGACATTCGTTCCGATCTGAAAAAGAAGAAGCACAGTGGAAGTTAAGGTCTCTAAACTGCAGGGCTGGAAAGACGTATGAGCAACAACCATGACAGAATCAGTGCACAGCCCTAATTTAAAATAGTATTTTTAATTTACTAATGATAAAAGCATTACTAAGTTAATACCAGAAAAGGGGTTATCTGCTTGTAAATTACCTTTTATATCTGTGAGGCTGAAAGAAATTTAGCATAAAAATTATATTTACCAAAACTAAATTCTTACTTGAGGGAAAGTGCATTACCATGGCTTTCAAAAGCAGAATTAGTGGCATGAAGATTTCTGAGTGCTCTACATTGCAGTAGATAAGAAAGCCACATACAAATCATAGTTTGCATCCTTCCCATGAAAGTAACTTCTTGCCTTCAGCTACGTTTGATTATAGCAGAAATTGCTTGATTACCTCACAGAAATCATACAAACCAGAAAGGGAGATGAATGCCACACTTTTCTTATTAAGCTTACAGAAAGATAAAATGCATTGTAGATTATCTACTCATTGTGCAGAGATAAAATGGGCACATGTACACACGTGTTGTAGCATCCATGCCCCATGAAATGTGATGATCCTGTGAACAGGATCAAACAGCAAGAAGTTACTGCTATATGGATTCATAAAATGATTTGCCAACATCAAACACTCAACTGTATGGTTTTGCTAGAGAGATGGGGAAAGCTATCCTGCCAGTGTGTGATATGCTGCCTGACGATGGCAGGGCATCTGTTACACTTGTTTAACAGCTGACTGCTTCCTGCTACAAATGCTTTCAAGCACAATCCAGGACAATTTTCTCCATGAAAAATTAGAAACATGAATCAAATGAGATATTTCTGTTGACCTCATTGCCAGCAAAAGCTGCTTTGATTCAATAGGCTTCCTGGCATTTTGTCTGCTGCAGCTCCAAAATACAAGAACTGAGGTGCTGCCATAAGCCTGCATTAGAATTGGTTAGATTTACTACTTCTTCTCTACACGCTACTTGGCACATTGGTAATCCTGATGGCCTCTATTGCCAGTATTACTATACCTCAGCTGGGGCCACTAGTAACACACTTTGGATGGGTGTTCACTGAGGACCAAGGTCTCCCAATGTTATTAATGATACTACTGTTAATTAGAGTCTAAAGGAGGCAGAAAGGAAACCATGCTGTCTTAAGAACTCCTAATTATCACAGCTCAGGAAAGTTATGAAAAGAAATACTAGAACTCTCTTTGGTGCTCTGTAGGCAAATGAATAATGGATTAAAGTCCCAGGGAAAAGTCACTTCTGTTAGGATAAACAAAGAACATAGCAACTTTTTGAAAATTTGGGAGGCAGAATTGCCTTAAGTGCCAAAAAAGAGTTTATATGAAAGAGTATTATACCACAATAGATAGCACCAGAAGAACACTATTTTGATAGTAATACAAATGCACTACTCATAGTACTAGTGGCTGTGATACATCAGTTTTGATTACATAGGTTGTAACTACTGGAGTGTGATCAATTTGCGTGCAGTAACATGACTGATTCAGCACTGCAAGGTGCTTAGCACCCTGCTCTCAGCAGAGGGTTGGGAATTTCCTTCCCTTGCTAGATCAAGTACTTTATCAACTACTTTTATTTTAACTCTAATTGTGTGACTTTATTTTCACTAAATATAAAATAAGAGCAAAATACAGGGAAGTATTACTGTTTGTGCTAATTCATGTGTAGTATTGTAATCCATATCAGAACCTTCCCTGGCTCTTCCTGTGCTGCTGTAACGAACCCATAACAACAATTGCATTAGGAACATATTGAATATTTACATGTGCCACTGCATTGCTTAACAAAACAAAGTTTTAGTTCTCATAGTAGTGTTCTGGTTGCTCCTACACCCTTTTCCCTAAAGGGTCACAAGAAACAATGAAAAACTGTACTGCAGGGAAAAGTACACTTCCTAAACCTCAAGAACTCAGAAGCAAAAACCCAAGGAAAATGTTACCAGTTTCCGTTGTAACCATTATTTTGTTCAGAAATGTATATAATATTTACAGCTGCTTGGCCCACGGCAGTCTTTATTATCTCTGTAATTCTTCAAGTAATCAAGATAACATGAATGCCTCTTTGGACTACGATATTATAAGAAAAAGCAAATAGATTAGAGAACTGCAGTCCCACTCAGTGAGCGTTTAAAAATAATGTTCAGGGGGCTGTTTAAATGCACATGAAAGTTAGAAAGTTTAACAATAAGCTTTTTAAGTTACTTATTGCATATGGGCTAGCAGATAAGTCCACTTTATCAGCAGAAACCCCAGAAAGCAGCAAGTTATTTGTAAAAACACAAGTGGCAAAAAATTTACTAAAACACATCTAGCAAATTATAAGAAAACCCAAAGAACTTACAGAGAGAAAGGTCCCTGTCAGGACCATAGCTGAATTTTAAGTGTCAGAAAATAGTTAGTCAAAGGCAGTGAATCAATTCATCTTTTTTTCCCTAGACATGACATAGGCTAAAGAAAAATGCCTGCAGTTGATAGATAAAGTGGAAGTCAAACGTCTTCTCCGGTGATTAACTGTCATTTACGCTTCTGTGGGATGGGTCCTTTAGTCTTCTGGGAACTACCAGAATGTTTATGGGATGCCCTAACTGGCTTTAAGAGGAGGGTTCTTGGAGCCCAGATCATCTGGTATACCATCTTTCTGAAGGGACTTTTAAAATCTACTACTTTTTGCACAGTCACACCAGAAGTACTCACCAGTGCAGCGGCCAGTTGATGTGAACCTGTAGCCAGGTTTACAGTCACACCGGTAGCTACCAGCTGTGTTGACACATTCTGCATTTTGCTGACACACTGGTCCATTTTGGCATTCATCAATGTCTGTCAATACAAAAAGGGAATTGGGTTGTTATAGTAAGCTGACACAAGAAAGACATCAAACCACTTTGCTTTTAGTGTAGGAGTACTACCTTACCCTCATAGAGGAATTTCTTTCTAATTTTGGGAAACAAAAAAACCAACCAACCAACCACCAATATATTGATGAAAGCAAGTATATGGTCATGTTTCCAAACCTACATGCTCCCAAACCTATATGCTCCACATTCCTTTCCACAGAACTTATATAATGGTTTTCTGAAGGAGGGTGCATGAAAGGCCTGTTGCAACACTTCACTTGAGCAGATTTCAGTCTTAAGACTGCAATCAGAGTAAGTAAGCTACTATGTCTGCAGAGATCTCCACTGGAGACTATGAGGATCCCCCTTGATCATAACAGAGAATCAAGATCCCTCTTGGATATCAGTGGACAAAAACTTTTGAACTATTTTCCTTCCTTGAACTGCTGCAAAAAGAGAACTTTATTCCTTAGAAATGTAACTGTTTCACTTAGAAGCAGCATCCAGAAGATGCTTCTACTCAGAGCTCTCAATGTCTTGCTTGCAGTACCTATTTTGTCAGCAGTCATAACCCACTCCAGAGAATGACAGCATAGTGCTGTCTTCAGTTTCTCCATTAAACTGACTAATACAATGTTAGGAAATGCGTGGATTGGAAAAAAAGTACCATGTGTTTATATTTTTAATTTTCCATTAGAAAAAAGTGTCTTGGAATTCAAAAGTTGTGCTCATGCTCTGACTCAAGACTACATCTCTTTTCCTGGCTTTACTGTCATATGTGAAAAATAATATTTCTTCCCATGACTGCTGACTCATGCTCCTTCAAGGCCTTAGATATCTGATGGAAAATCTGGTATTTTCTATGCAAAAGAATTCAAAATGTCTGAACTAACACAGACTTCTCACACTGATACCAGCATTTTCCCCTCATTAAGGGTGACTTGCAAGTATATCAGATTCACCAGTGTCTGAATTGCCAGCTGGTGGAATCCTGTTTCTCTGAATAAGCTCAGCACTCTACCTTCGCAGATCAGTAGCTTGTCATTGTAGAAGAAACCCACAGGACACTCGCATCGGAAGCTGCCAACCATGTTTATACAGATCCCATTTTCACACACTCCAGGAATCTCTCTGCATTCATCAATATCTGCAAGAAGAACGTTTTTTAAATACTTGTAAGCAGCACTTCACAAAATCTTCTGCTACAGAATATGTCCTTATGCATCTATCTTTAAGAGAATTATTAAATGTATAATGAGAGCATCAAATGCTCCCAACTGCACTAGACAGTGAGTCATCCCAAACTGTGGAAATACAGATATTTCCTATTTCCTCAGGTTCTGACTCTTCACTGCAGTGAAGATATATCCTGCCATACTGGAATGCAGAAGGTGGCAGACGCCCTTCCTCATGTCTCCCACCCACAGCTCTTGGTGAACCTCCTCATCTTCCTGAGTATTACAGTGTAGTTATTGAGAAAAGCCAAACGGAGAGAATGTAACTGTCTTTGGTTTAACACAGGAGAGCACAACTGAACACAAACACTTGTCAGGGTCAGTTTTGCACTGTTTTACCCTTGTTAATTTAAAAAGCCTTTGATATTTGGGTGACAAGGTTTAGTGTGAGATGTCCCTGCCCATGGCTGGGGGGTTGGAACTAGGTGATCTTAAGGTCCTTTCCAACCCTAACTATTCTATGATTCTATGATTTTTATGTAACAGTTTGAAATTGCCAATGCCAGGTAACATCTGAAGTGCTGCCAACACACTATTAGATTGATTAAGGCAGGCAGCCAGAAATTGCCAATGCTCTATGTACACCTGGGTTAAGTAACTGATTTTGGCAGATAAAAACCACAGCTGCTATTACAATTAGATGTCATGCCTATTTGGTCCCTAAGTTATATATCTTTAATATTCTGACAATGTGAAAGAATTCAGAGACTTCTCCAAAATCTCTCCCTTCAGTAAAAATTGTCACAGTCCAATGCCCTGTGCCTACAGAATTAAGGGACATGAGCAACTCCTGTGCAAAAGCAGCAGGTTGAGTCTCACTACAGTTGTGAGACCTGCCAAGATCCCAAAGCAGCAGGGAAAACCTGTGATTTGCACAGGGTAAAGCTCTGTGTGTATCATTCCCACCATAATGCTGCATGCACTGGGATGGACTGGTGGCCTCTGTGGGATAGTGCTTCAGTATGCTCCTGACTGCAGCACTCCTGGCACATGTCAACTGCTACAGATACAGCTTTTACCTATACATGTTAGCATGATCCAAGGTTTCCCTGATGATGCTGATGAATGGCCCAATTAGCTTGAGTAGACTGAGCAACAATTTAGGCTAATGCTAAGAGCTAGAAGGGAAACTTTGCTTCTATGAAACGACCTGGTAAATAATAAATATTGTATATTTCTGTAACTTCTTCAGAAATTACATCCCCACTTTACTAGAAATATTTTCATCTAACTAGCTCAACACTGTATCACAGCAATTGATTGAGGCTTGACTTCGCGAACGATCACAGCAATAGCTTAATGCTAAAGAACCTGATTACTGCCTATACGCTGTCTTTGTTTGTTACAGAGCACATTATCTGCTTCTTATTTGCATTTTTGTGTGAATAAAAACAAAAGAGAGTCCCATCAGGGATTTACTCAACTCCTTGTCTTAGAATTCCTCATTCTCTCCCTTCTTTTTGTTTTGCAATTTGTTACTCATGATTCAAATGTTACACACAATAACATATGTGAGAAATATTCTAGCTGAGCAGAAAAAAGGATTTTCGTGTCAAACCAATACACAGGGGGACTGATGTGAAATGCCAGATTAAATCTCTGCTTTAGTTTGAAGGAAAGACTCCTAATTCCTCTCATACCGAATGCTGGTTGGCCTTACTCCCAGTCCTCTTATTCCCAGTATCTGTGCCCTGCTCATGTAGGCCTGATTACAGTTTCTTTGGTGCTTTATGTTGCCCTGATTACAAGCAGCAATTGTCACTGCTGCCAGCTAGGAGGAGCTAGGCAGAACATTTGCAGGCTCAGACTTAAACGAAGGGTTGAACTCCCTTATGCTGTTTAGCTGTTACTCCTCTGATGAAAAAAAGTAATTGGGAAAACAAACCTCCCTCTCCCCTGGGCAGAGGTAGCATGGAATTTAGTTCAAAACAGAAATTACAGCTCACCAACTGGTAATCCTGTATAAATGTCAATGAAGAAGCCAGGCCTTTGACTTCCACAGAGTGTGGAGAATTCATCTGCAACAGGAAAACAAGGCAGTGATTAGAGTAGTTAGAATTAATCAACAGTCAAAATTCATTACATCGTTTGTCCAAGAAAATTCTTCTTCTCCTTCAGCACCTGCAGGGCATGCAGAGGTATACAGACCCTTCCCCAAGGCTCACCATGAGATGTAGTTAGTATGCACTTGGGTTCTCATTTAAAGGCCATTGAAATTAGCAACTAAAAAGATGTAGAGGGCTTGGGATCACATGCTGATTTTACTTTGCATATGCTTATCTCTGTGCATTACAGTTTTTGCATACAAGTCCAGATCTGACTTTTAAAAACCTGAACCCTAAGTCGGAAATTATTTGAATAAGTGTCTAGGAAGTTTGTTCTTACAGCAAACTACCTCGTACCAGGGTGGGATGTCCTGGGCTGAACTTTGCAGTCTTACCCAGTGTGAAGGAGCTCTGTATGCTCATGCGATTTGCCCAAAACCTCCCACATTTTAGCATTTACCTGCTTGTCACAGACCATTCTCAGAGAAGACAAAGGTACCTCTGTAAACTCATGGCTATCAGTAGTTAAGGCACAGCAGACACCATATTTGCATGGCCCATCAGCATGAACACAAACCACTCCACATACACCTTCATTGTGACTGGGGCTGATCACCTCCAGGCCAAAAAAGTAATCAATCCTTTCATTTTATACACACAAGAGCAGACAAAGTATCTCTAAAAATATTACATCCACTAATACTAATTATGATGGTACCATGGCTTTGCAATGCAAAAACGTACCAGTGCTCGGGATAGGACACTGTTCACAGGGCTTATTCCACGCACGTCCAATGTTGTAGGAACAGCAGCACATTTTCTTGGTCATGTTAAAAAGCAGCTCACCATCACAGGTTTGATTGTCAGCATAATAATTTCTGTAACACAGACTTCTTCTCATATCTGTGAAAATGAAGAAAACACCAGGTCAATGTATTAGCAATTCTTATGGAAAATGAAGGGTTTAAGAAATGCCTCCTTCACACTTCTACTTCGAGCCCTGTCAAGTAGATGCTGCAGCACTGTAGAATACTACAGAACAGCTTGTCCCTAGAAAATTACTCTAAATGTATGAAAAAGTTAGCAACACAATCAAGAGCAACCAACATGGCCTTAACACTGATCAGTCCCAAAGGATTTCATATTGGCCTTTTACCCAACACTTAAAAACACAAGCTAGTTCATGGTTCCCCCCAAGAACTGTACACAGCTTGTGACTTCATTCTGTGAGGTCTGAGTAATTCTAATAGTGTTTTACACGTAGAAGTGTTTAAAGCTGAAGTGAAATTAGGAAGGGATAAACATGGAAAACATCAACTTAAAGGAGAAATTCTGATGAGGTACTGAAATATGTATTAAAAGTGATCAGCCTTGTTTTATTTAATTAAATTTATCAAAGAGGCTTGATCAGCCATTCAGTAAATTCTTGTGTAACTAAATTCAGAGAAATAGTTCAGATTTGTTCCCAGTAAAGCTCTAGCCCAAAGCACCAAGATACAGCTTTAAAAAACACACAACCCATACCCATGCAGTTGTTTCCTCCGTTGACTTGCATGTAATCAGGAGGACAGATGCAGGTGTAGTTCCCAACAGTATTGTAACATGTGCCCGGTCCACAAATGCCAGGTGTATCACACTCATTCACATCTAGAAGAGAACAAAAGGCAGTGAGTGGCCATGAAAGGTTTCTCATTGTGCTTCTGAAAACAAAAATATCCCACTAACGCCTGACGTAGGAAGGTACCAGTGGAGGAGAGCTGAAAAGGCTCTGAGTGAGGTTATGGTGGAGCAAAGTCCATACAGAGAAAGAAGTGGTGGCACAGGTGGCCATGGAAAGCCTGGCTCTGGTGTGAAGGTGAGAATTCTAATGTCTAGGCAGTCTCAGAGACAGCAATTTGGTTTTTGCATTTGTTGCACAAAAATAGTACTTGAGGATCCCATTCATTCTGGATTCCCGAGTCTGGACAAAAACCAAAACTCTTCCCTGCAGAGTGCCCATTTCAATAAGTAGTGCAAAAACAGTCTGTTTGACCAGGGAAAGTGAGAAACCTTCCCGAGATGTCATGTTTAATTCATCAAGAGACTTTAACCTTTGTTTAAAAAACAACAAACCAACCCCAAACAAAACACTGACCCCCAAAACCCTCAGTTCTTAACAGTTCAAAAGCATTTCATTAGCTTTACCATTTTAAAGTACCTTTGACACACCCCTAAGGAAAAATACAGAGGTAGCTTTTCTTTACCATTTGTTGAGCTACACAAGCACAATATGCATGAAGCACTTCAGCCTTAATTTAGGACCTGAATCTTTTGTATTTCTGCAGTGTTTGGCACATTATGGGCATTATATTAACATTACTAACAGTCTAGAAGGATGAAGACAGCCTGTACAATGGGAAATTTAAGGACTTGATGGGTTGCTTAAAGTTTTATATCAACCTGACACGTTATAATGTGATAAACATGCACTACTGACTGTGCTAGCGGAAGGATAATGTTTTGCAGTACAGTATTTTCAACTGGACATTAAGATCAGCAGGAGACAAAATAAGCAGTGGAAAAAAGCACTGACACACTGTAACCAGCCCAGCAGACTCATAGGACAAGTTTGCTTCTTATCTGACTGCTTATTTATTACTCATTACCAAACAGCTACTTTTTTATAGCTGGCTAGCAAATTACGTTTTGCTAAAAGAAAAATTGATAGGTTTTCTTGTTTTGATCAAAATCTGATGATTTTAAACACAAATTTGCATATATTTCAACATGGTCAAGAAGGAATTTTCTCTCTTTCAATGCAAGGCTTCAACTTGTTCCAATTTTCCCACCATTAAATTTTACACTGCTTAGCCTGGTTATGTTTCTTTTCAAGGACAGATTGATTCTGCATATTAATCTGTGATCATTTTCTAAGAATGAAAGCAGAAGACTAGTAAAATGAAGGCTACATACCATCGCACACTCGAGTCTCTTCATTCAAATAGTATCCTGATGGACACTGACACTGGAAGCTACCAAATGTATTAATACATTTTCCTCCTTGGCAAAGTCCAGGCAGCTCTTGACATTCATCAATATCTGTTCAAACAAAACCACAAATATTTAATTCATGCTTTTCCATGAAAAGCAACACTTGCTGAAGAGTTTCATATTTTTAGCTGTGTAAATATAGGAAAATGTAAACATTACCTTCTAATATAACCGTAATGGGATTTGGTCGGAACCCTTCGCCTCCAGGGCATAGAACCTTATATTCAGCTGAAAATAAAATATATTTATGAACCTAAACCAGTAGAAACATTTTCAGCACAATTATTTTTTGAAATTTAATCAGATTGTTACAGGTAATTTAAATGTAAAGTAACAAATTAACCAGATATGAACATTAGGTTTTAGTCCGTAAAGTCAACTGCTATTCCATTCCATAATGTAGTTTTTTGTGTAACAGCAAACTTGCTCAGAAGTGATAATAATATTCTAACTAAATAATCTTTTCAAGAGACCAGTTAAGTTTTTGGTTAAGACAGGTGGAAACCTGTCCCCTGCATGTACACAACAAATGATTACACCAGTATTTGAGTCACCTGGCTAGATCAGAAAAAAATCCAAACACACTGTATCGCTGTGTTTACCCAGGAAAGCTGACTTACTTGTGTTCACAAGTGGGCAGTGTTCACAGGGAACTCCCCAAGCTTTGCCCAGGGAGCAGCAACAGGAGGCCTTGGAAACACCTACTCCAATCTCATTACTGCAGAAAGTGCCGCCGTTATCTCCACGAGTTTTAATGTCCAGGTAGCAATTGCCAGATCGTGTATCTATTCAGAATGCACATAATGACAAACACATGAGAGAGGAAAACATATCACATCATCTCAGGATGAGGGATACCCTCAGATGGCTCTCATTTCTTGTAGGACAGCAAAAGCAAGTAACTTGTGCTGTCCAGGAGGGCCCAGCTTTTCCCATGTAGACAGGACAGTGGTGCCCCATTCCTCAGCTTTGTTGGACTTCTCACAAAGCAGGGAATTTATTCAGTGTCACCAAGAGCAGTAGCCAGGCCTTTTCTTATTCTGATTCACACTTTCACCCACATTCGTACATCCTTCTGATTCCAGAAACCCACTGCTTTCTCCTCTCCTTGAGGTTAACAACCATGAAAGCATCTACTAAATGTTATGAATTTCAAATACATTTCAATATGAGGAGCATCACTACACCCTCTTAAACAAGCAAAAGCCAAAAAATATTAGGGGATTACTAAGCAGTTGGAGTGTAACACAAAAGCATTTCCATTGCTTGTGAAGCTGCACCTAGCCAAGCTGCGTTCAGTGCTCCAAGAGCATGGGTGGCTTTGCGCCGTAGCTCCATTCGCCTGCCATCTTGGGGCCAGCTGGATGTTGGTTTAAGCTTGTTGAAATTTAAACTTGACTCATGCCTGCTGTAAATTGTGGACAGCTGTAACAAGCCCCAAGGAGTTGGCTCTGGCAGCTGGGCACTGCTGTCATGCTACATCACTCTGGACATACTCCCGCTGCACTATTACAACTTCTAAACCACGGGCATTAGGGTGGGAGTTGGAGAGTATATTCCAGCCCTTTTCCATGACCTGGAACATTATTCCTAAGCAGTTAGCCTTGCAGCCCCTCTGTCCAGCTTCACTTATAAATAACATTTGTAAACAGTCCCTTACCAACACATCCAACGCGGGTGGGATTCAGCTCAAAATCAGGAGGACACTCACAGGTGTAACTACCAGCAGTATTGATACAGGTGCCACTGATGCAGGTTGTGGGATCTGCACATTCGTTAACATCTGCAAGAAAAAACAGCACATGATAAGCAAATATTCGAGGACAATGCAGACTACGACGTATCAGATACCATATGCTGGCTACCACAAAGCCATTAGTTATGAAATACTGATCTCTAGAAAGCTCTAAAAAATACAAACACATTTTAGAAGACCAGTAGTCTGAGATGAATTCACCATTTCGTGGAAAGAAAAAAAACCAGAAAAAGTGTTTTTCCTAGAAAACCAATCTATGAACTAAAATTCACATAAAGTAATAAAAAAATACCTAAGGAAAAAACACACAACAAGGTCACAGCTTGCCATCCAGTAATATGAATGGAAACTACAAGGCACAACACACCTTTGCCAGAGGGATTCTCTCTGCTCTGTTTTTCCCCTTCTTCTCTTCAGCCACTGGGATATCAGAGGTTGAAAAAGAAGGTGAAAGAGGACTATAGAAAAGGCAAGAAGGATGATCCTATGTTACATAGTAGGGAAGACCATGTTTTCCTATGCCCAGTTTGATTTGTATAGATTTTAAAAGGAGTTTCCTAAGGAACTGACCATGACACTCACAGAAAGCTATAAAGCATGTTGGTCAAAATTATCTTTACCTGTGCAGTTGCCACCACTTCTGTCCAATTCGTAGCCCACTTCACACTCACATCGGAAAAGTCCAGGGAGGTTATGACAAGTGCCATAGACACAGATGTTTGGAAGTGAACACTCGTCAATATCTGATAGAGGAATGGGAGGAGAAAAATATGAGGTTTCCTTATCTTTTTAAGACACAGACAGAAAACTGCAAAAAAAGTTCAGCAAACATAGATCTGGAAGTCAACTGCTTCTGCACACCATGTAAGACCAGAAAAAAATAACATGCAAGATTTATGTTTGGAATCTAAGAAATCTAATTCATAACCTCTTTTGGGGCACAAAGCTCCTTCCAGCGTCTCTGCAAGCCATGCCAGAAACAAACTGAGCTTATTAGTGGGCTAATCTGACAAGTAGCAAAATTAAACATGGCAGGAGATATGCTTTAAAAAAATGACGTTTATTCTAAATCAGTAGTCATCTGCAGAAAGCTGGACAACAGCAAAGGAAGAGCTTGGGCCCAAAGGTGAGCTTGATGCCCATCTTCACTTTTCTGCATTTGACAGATCTTAGGCTTGGTGAGCAGAGCTCGCTTTTGTGCCTGCTGTCCAAATCATTGCATCTGATTCAGTATTTACTGAATGCCATATGCACTGCACAAAGAACAACCATTTGATACAACAAAAAAAGTATGTGTTTACAAAGAACCTTAAAATACTGCATTTAGTGTACACATCTGAGGCATTAAGGAAAGTCTGTTTTAGCAACAGGAGCTGGGCTCTATATAAGCTATTTAAAGTTAGCTAAAAGGTTTGAAAGTAAATTGTTTCATGAAACATTATGAAACCTAATACTGTTTTAGTTGACACAAAAATTCACTCTCATAAATTATTTCTCTTGGTAGAATACTAAAAAAAATACACTTTTCAGAGGGAATAAATCCTATTTATAGTGATGTACTTAAGAACTCCATCAAATACCAGTTACTGAGAGTTACTACTATGTCAGAGGATACGGCTGCTTCTTCTCAACTGACTTAACTGATCAGCATTATCAACTGAAGATTTCAAATGTTACAATCAAATACAATGACCTTAATCACGTTGGTAACATGCTTATTATTTGATTTTTGTGAATCTTTGCATACACAAAGCTCTTATGAACGAGTTGCAAACAGTTAACTGACAACTGACTTTCAAAACTGAACAAATACTCATGGGATTTATTCCTTTTTTTGGTGGTCATATAAACTTTCTGCAAAGTTTAAACTTTCTTTCTTTCCAACTCCATTTCTACACCTTACAGAAACCCTCAAGGCATGGTCACTGTATTAGCTTCCAAATCAGTCTTTTTCAGCTTCATATATGCCAAGGCAAAGTAACAACTTTTTCTGTTCAACTATTATGAATAAAATGAAGAACTGGGTACAAATGATCAAGATGAAATGGGAGCTGACAGGGCTACTTGGATCACCCACAAATAACGCACCATAAGATAGGCTCAAAAAAGCTGTACTTTATATATACAGTAGGTATATGAACATCTAGAGGCCCATAATAAAATGAAATAAAGCAAGTACTATTGACAATTTTCATGGAGCTCTCAATACAAGCACAACTGCAATCAATTGTGAGGTTTTTCAAACATAAAATACAATTAAGGCAGAATTTGCTGACTGCTGTTTAAAGCTTACAGAGAATTACCTTCACATGCTTTCCCATCTGGACTTGGCAAAAATCCCATATCACATTCACAGCGATATCCTCCAGGGGCATTGAGACACTGCCCATTTTCACAGAGATTCAAGTTTTCTGAGCATTCATCGAGGTCTGTAAAAGGAAGAGAAGTTGCAGGTTTTCAGTAAACATAACCTTCTCATCAACATTTGCTTCAGCTGAAGCATGCAGTGTTCCAAGGATTTTAATTATTCCATTAGCTCTGAACACTTGCAGAAGACACTGCAATCTAGTTATGTGCAGAGGCTATTACATGTAACAGCTTGGTATATTTCTGACATGTTGAAAATACTGCTTCTAATCAAAAGGAAAACTGGAGAGAGGCACAGACTCCTAAAGTAGCTACAGTTAATAACAATTGGAGGCAGTACACAGGGTCAAATTTAGACTCAGAATAAGCATGTGAATTTTATTATAGTTATTGTTTCTATTACAGCAAAGCCTAGAGGCAGCAATTGAAAAAAGAGGTTTACTGTGCAATGACCAAACATACGGTAATAGGTCGTCTCCATGCCAAACATACAAAACACTGACAAGAAGTGGCACTGAGGTGAAAATAACTTGATCAAAATTAAACTGCAGGTTAACAGCTGATGAGAAAACCAGCTTTGCTACTGTGCTACACTGCCCTTTAGACATATTATGGCTCTTGCTCTCCAGCTGAAGTTTTATACATCACAAAAACACCCTACTTTTTACAACAGAATCTGGCTCTCACAGAATCTCACAAGCTTGTAAAAGTCCATGGCTAGCAAATCAAAGGTAGTACCTACCAGGAGGAATGCTGCAGAGGGCTTACAGAACACTTGTGTGCTCTAGTTTGAGTCCCAGCCACCTCTTGAACCCATGAACAATTAAGTATCCAAATTAAAAACAAAACAAAAAAGTTCTACTCTGCAAGCACTCTATTTAAAAGATGTAGTTTAAAGACTCCTGGAAATCATCATACGGGAAATTAACAAAGAGCACTGCACTATGAAGGCCACTAAGGAAGCTGAATCAGATTCAAGAGTAAATTAGACAGAGAGAATTAAACAGAATCCCAGGGTCCATTTATAATTTGGAATGATTCAAATTCAGCCTTAAAGCTGCTGAGCCAGATTCTCAGATGTCATAAAAACCTGCTATAGTTGATAGAGTGCTGCTGATTAGCACCAGCTGAAAACCTGGCCCACCAGCTGTCTATCAGAGCTTTATACCAAACAGGGTCACCCTCCTGTAGCATCACTAGCAACACTGATATCCTTAATGTAATATCGTGGCTCTTGATGACTAAGCTTACATGAGCTAATCTGTTCTAGAAAGCAAAAGACTGTAGTGTGGGTGGGAAACACCTCTCTAGCAATGTTATTATAAAACATTTACTGTTTATAAAATGAGGTTTCAGAAGCAGCTACTTCCATCATTCTAAATGCCAGCACTGCATCCTGACACTGTCTCTCAGGATGACGCAGTAAAAGAGGACCCACACCACACACTCGCTTGTGGAAAGAACAAACATTTTTAGGCAGTTTTATGAAGCGATTTTAATGCATGTGCCCTATTATTTAAATATTAAGGTGGGTAGCCAATGGACTGGTCTACTAAGTAGCCAAATTATATGACTCCAACTAAAGGAGAAGTTCAAGGAAAACTTGCACTTTATCAACTGAAAAAAAGGTAACGGCTTTAGACTAGGTATAATACACAGTATTTCTTTCAACTTGTGGCAACTTAGGTGAAGTAGAAGACAATGGAAGATGACATATTAAGAGAATAATTTCGAATGCTTAGAAGCTGTTTTCATGTATTGAACTGTAGGCTAACTTAGGTTGCAAGGGACCACCAGAGGTCATCCAATGCTCCTAAGAAAACTCACCTGTACAAGTGAAGCCATCCCCAGTATAACCTTCTTTACACAGACAGCGGTAAGAGCCCATTGTATTCTTGCAGTCAGCATGTGGGCTGCACATGTGGGTTCCATTGGAGCACTCATCCAGATCTTTAAAGTAATAAAATTTAAAAAGCAGCATTAGTTAAAAAAAACACATAATGAACACAAACTTTAACTAGTGTATGGCTCACACGTGGTCTACTTTAAATAATCTTTCATAATAAAACTCACACACATGTAGGGTCACCTGAGGGGAAAAGCGGGCACGGCTTACCTGCAGCCCAACAAGGTAACTGTGAATGAGGAAGCAGCAGGGCACTCTCAAAAGACCTGTATCTTGTTTCCATGGGGAGCACCAGGAGACCTCTCATTGTCTCCCATCAGCTGCCTTCAAGGACACGGTATCTCCCTCCTTGATCCAGTTTGTTTTACCAACTCACATGCCAAATATGAGATAATGCTGATTTCACAGTTACCATGGCAGAGAATTTATCCTCCAACAGACCATGTCAAATCAACATTAACAACCTCCATAACCATTTGCCTTCTCAATTTATAGGTGTGGTATTGTTTTTTTCAGAATTGGTAGGACTCAGTCTTGGTCTGACCTTACAAATAAATACAAATGCGTATGACTCTCACCTGTGCACTTGATGCCATTTCCAACCCAGCCAGGGCTGCAGCTACATTTGAAGCTTCCTGCTGTATTTGTACATATCGCATGTCTATCGCAGTTATGGGCTCCAATTTCACACTCATTGATATCTGTAAAAACAGAAAGATGTTTGAAGAGTTCGTGGATCAAACTTTCTCATATCCAGCTGATACTGGAATTTCCCAAGAAAGACAGTGTAAAAAATGAAAGCAAGCCTGCATTTCTTCAGAACATGACATTTAAAAATGAAGCAGAAGAGAAATAAAATCACAGCAACAAAAAGCAAAGAAGCATGTAGCATATTTCAAACACGTGCTGCCCTACTATCTATTTTTCTGATGGGCATATAAAGTAGTACTTCTGCAGTTCACTCCAAAGCCTGGTAACTTTTATATTCAAGGAGAAAAAGAGTAACTCAGGTTTTCCTTCTTTTTCTAACTGGTGAGCTTAGAAAGAATGTGAGGCCACAGCCTTTGGGAATAAGAGGACTAGCATTCATAAAGATTACCACTGCAGGTGTTCAGCATCCTGGGATGTCTTTGTCAAGCAGCTTTGCAATAGGTTGTGGCTCAAATTTGATGAATAAGTGGTGTGAAGACCTGTGCTCCTCTGACAACAGAAAGATACCATTACAATGTACTGGCTTGCATGTTGACCATACTTTAACATGACTGAAGGAAAGAAGACAGCTTTTCCATCTGCTCATCCTGGAGTCCGCAGAGAGTGACTCGGGTCAGCACCACCTGCAACCTCCTGCTTGGATTATCTCTAGGTACTTAACAAAGCCAGGTTCTGTTTTGCCAGAGACTGTGTGGAAGGTGGAGGATGGAGCTGTACCATTGCATTTAATGTGATGGTGATGAACACAAAGTTCATCAGGCATGCAGTTTATTAAGAACTCAGGAAACCTAATACAGTGGAAAAAAGTCAGCATCCTTGGAGACACCAGGCAGCAAGTCATCTAATCTTCAACATATGAATTGGTGCCAGCACATTCTATTTCAGTACTTGCTATTTTCACCTTGTTTTCATTCTTGGGCATTCTCTGGCAATGTCAAAATGTATAGACAAAAAACCTCCAACCTGAACTCCATTCTTCCTTGTCACAAAACAGTATTAATGTCCCATATAAGTACTTAAAGAATGTATAAACTCGAAGGCAAAGTTTTCAGAAATTATACCGGTAACTAAAACAAAACTGGTAGGAATTTTCTTAGACATCTGAGCTATGGATTTCACAGTGTTTTCTACAACCAAACTCTTTCTAACTGTGCTTTACTTCTGTGCAGGATATAGATTATCTAGAATTCACATCAAACCACATAATATTTATACCATCTTTTTCAGCCCTTCCAGGTGTCTTTGATGTAGTAAGCTGGAACATCTCGTTATCTACAACAGCTGATGGAAAGGGAAAATGGGCTCACAAACTCTGTGTGATTCCACAGATGAAAACTCAGCTCAGACCCTTCTTGAGAAGATGATTAAGAAAAGTCATTAGCCATTAAACAACCTTTGGGGCTCTCAGCCCCAAACCCACAGATTCCAGTTTCCGTACCATTGCACTTAAAAAACCAATTAGATGTTTAAAGAGGGCAAGAAAGTGGAGCCATAGAGGAAAGAGTCCAGGTCCATCTTTACCATTTCTTTCGTAACCCTCTTAGGTTTTTCTGTCCTCCCTTCTTTAGACAAAAGGCTCAGAGTCCTTTCTCCATGCCCTGTACATATACTTTGTCTTTTCACAAAGGCCACATGTGACTCTGAGAAGCAGACAACATCCATCTGTCATCTTACAATAAAAAACTCAAGTCCAGAAATTACCCAAACCCCCTGTTGGTTTGGGTTTGGGGATTTTTTTGTTGGTTGGTTTTGTGCTTGCTGGGTTGGGATTTCTTGTTTTGTTTTGTGGTGGTGCGTTTTTTAAAGTCTCTATAGCGGAATTGCATCAAAATCTTATTTTTCTGGTTTTCTTTCTAAATGAGGCATTGCTCTGAATCAAAACCCCAGACATGAGTATTCCCATGATCTGAATGCTGATGTCTAGATAGAGATCTAAATCTGGCAGCTGGAATCTACTATTAATGAATGTTGACTGCACCAACAAGCCTGAAAACATGCAAATGGACACTTACTTTTTAAAACTTAAAAAAAGGATCAGGAGCAGATAATCTCAGAGCATATTTGCCTTTAGCATATGCAAAAACTCATACAAAGATAACATCACCCTAAACAGGAAACTAGTGTCTGTCAAAAATCTTTAGGGTGGTCAGAAAAAAACCAACTCATTTTGGCTTAGAGTGAAGGGAAAGACTAGATGGAATTTCAAGAGGTCAGCTACAGTATACATTGACATAAAAAAGCTGAGGCAAACACTCTATATTTTAACCTTTACGTGATTTTATCCCCAAACTGCGAAACCACTGCTAACATTAAGATTGCACTGTATTTGATTATTTGATGCTTTGAAATGTACAAACAATCACATGCTTCCTTATACCCTGCGGAGCACAACGGAACACCACAAAAATATCATCAGTGGAGAGACTGCTGCCAAGCTTTTTTTTTGAAACCACCAGCAAACACAAACAGAAACTTGCATGCAACAGCTACACCACAGTGAAGTCATGCTCAGGCTCCAGTTTCAGGCAATCTAACCCAAACTCTCAACTCTACACAAAGTGACTGTGGATTCCAACCCATTCCACCTCACACTGACCCACTAACACTTAGCTCCTGAGAGCTCCCACTAACATCTCTCAGTGCAATAGCAGCACTTGTTCCTCCATCAGCTATTTCACACATACACACTAAAAAGCTCGGAATCTTCTGCAGGATGAAATTTGCAAACACAAATTCATACCCAAAACCATGGGTATTTATAATGGGATCAACTTTCTCACAGATCATCCACTGAACTGCTATTCCACTTGCTTTGAACAAAATCCTGAAATCCTCTTCAGCTTTTCAGAAAAAAAATTCAATAGATTTAAATGCTTTTTGACTGGGTAAAGATCAAATAGGGAATGCAACGTATATATTCTAATACCATCTACCTCGACAGGGACATCAGAGGGCTTATTTCATTGATGCATGGAAAGTTTTTCAGATACTTAAATGAAAGCTGATTGAGGCATATAAAATACCATCACTGGCTTCATCCCAGATTTTACTTATTTTCAAAGCTATCTGTATTTAACTTAGATGTTATTTTGCTATAATTCCTATTCTCTCCTTTCGTTGCACAGCTGAGTTATAAGCCTAAATTTATTGCATTGCAATTATTTCCAAGGCAAAAGAGATCTCAGACCAAACACGGTCCTGTGTAAACGGGGCAGTAAAATCAATGGAATTTATGCCTGCTTATACTGGAGCTTAATATGGATTTATGTTGCCATAAGTGTTGAATTATGGCTTCACAGAATGAAACAGAAAGGAGAAGTTGAGCTCTGTAGGGGAAAAAATTAACTCAATATAAATATCTTTAATAAAAGCAAGAGTCCAGATTGTGCTGTCTGTACATGGCAGTACAAACAGTACTACGCTCGTCAAACACTCCAACTATTTTTATATAATTGCTTGAAGACAAAGGCATTACTCGGTCTGAGTAAAGGTATCATGACCCAAAAAGCACACAGGAGGACACAGGGTTTCACACCATGATGGCCTATTCCCATTGACTTCAGGGGGATTTTCACTGAAGAGTAAAGGAGTGAGTCACTGATTTATATCAGCATTCTCCTTCTGCCTCCAGTATGAGGCCGTGACAAGCCAAGGAAAATAAAGACATTCCAATGAGAGACTGACATTGCATCCTCAGCAGTCCCATTGTGCCCCGGTCCTGCTGCACACATGTTCTCAGCTTTGTAATTGCACAACTCCCATTAATACTGAGGGAGTTGTCTGCCTACAACAGATGAGAATACGCATGATAAATAATATGCAGATCTGACATCATAATAATCCCAAGCACTCTGGGGAAAAAACCCTCTCAGTCACCCTATTTTGTTGGCTCCTTCAGTTCTCTTCTCTGGACAAATATTTTTTCCCTCAAGCCTTTGGCAGTTAATAAAGCATCTCTCCCATTAATGATAGAGGCACAAATTTTTAGGGCTGTGGATGCAGCAAAAATACATGTCACACATACCTGTCATGTTGGCACTATGCTTGCAAACATGGCAACCAAAGGAAAGAAATGGCTAGCCAGTATCTGCACAGCGCATTCCTACGCAGTTGGGAAGTGGATCATTAAACTCAGTCAGAAAGCATGGGGATAAATTGCTGTATTCTCACCTATACTCTGGAAACACCCAAGTCATTCTTCTGCATTCGAACAGAATGAGAGTGAAGATTAACCCATGAAAATTCACATGTTCATCACGAGGCATGAAATCCTCAGGGTACTCTATGTACCATTTACATTTTCTGAGGATTTCATTTGGGCTTCAGCAGTCTATAAGGATCCTCAGCAGAGTGTGAATTTAATTCAGACTCTGCCTATAAATCAGTAGTTTTGTCAGGAATTATGCAAATCCCTTAAGCATTTTCTGACTTTAATTTTTTTGGCCCTCTCTGCATATTTGTGCATTTTATCACACCGACGTTTCACTGGTATTTCAAGCCCGGGCCCAGTTCCCACAGGGCCAGTCATCTAGTGGAAGTCACAAGGTATTTCCTCCTCCTCGGTTGCTGTCCATGTAATCAGGTAGGTAAAAGGGAAAGCTTTCCAGAGGGAGAAGGTTGTGAATTTCAACTTAGAACTCACACAAGTACGGAAATATATGAGAGAATTACCCTGTTGTGATCTCTAAACCTGTAAAATTGTTTTCTGCCTTGGAATCACTGCTGGATTTTATTCAGCATACTGCACCGTAAGCATCTCTCGGAGTTTCACATGGGGCCATTCTGTTGTTGCTTGCTATCCCTCCTTACGTCATCAGCACACTGGGGTGCAGCATGTTATTGCTGGACAGGCGCCTACTCACAATACGCTCCTTCTGTAATACCCCATTTGGCGGGCAGCATCTTAATATTATTATCTTCTGGTATTTGGCCTGACACAGCCAGCTCCCATATTCACAAGGGGAAGTGTATTTGTTTCACTGATACCAGAACTCTCTTGTGCCATCAGGACTGAAACACAATGTGTTATTAATGGTCAGAAGCCAAAAGGCAGAGAAGAGAGGCAAGCACGTTATACAAGCCACAAAATGTTACAGACTTTTTTCTGAGGGCAAATGACAGGGCTCACCTCTTCCTTTCACCATAACAGGTCTCCTCCTTATAACTATGTTATTGTCAGCCATGCAAGCCTGCAGTGTGCACTCCTCCTTTATCAACTATCATCATCATTACTTGATGACAGTAAGTAATGCTCAAGATCAAACTCTCTAACCTCTCACCCCACACCAAGGCTGCAGCTGAACATCTTCCACTAGTCTTTCTCCAAACAGCAGCAGCACGGCCCTCGCAGGGTTAGAGCCCAGTCTCAGCCCTCCAACTCCCACAGCCTGCTGTGCAGAAATCCAGCTGACTTTTCAAGCACATTTATTTTTGATCTGAGAATCATCTTGGGCAACTTCAGTCCCCAAGTCCTTCTTGTTCAGTTTGACTTTATGAAAAGTGCTCTAAGCCAGTGAAAGCACAGCTCCAACAGCAGCAAACAGCAGGTCTGCACATACAGACCTAACTGGCAAGGACGGATAGGAGGGAGTCAGAGATCTTGTTCCTCTGTGAAAATACCAGAGCAAGTAAATCTAAGGCTCTACATCAACAGTGAAATATTACAACTTTACAGGCAATACTCCAGAGTGGTGATGAATCACTAAATAAAAATGCAAGTGCCAATACAGGATTTCATCTCTGCACAAGTACGTGTATATTTTATTGACAGCAAAAGCAGAGATATTTGTCATAAAGCTGGGCAATCTGGAACTGGGAAGATACGCAGCCTTCTCTCTAGTGGCCATGTACCACTGCCTGCCTAGAAAAATCTCAATAGAACTGCTCTAAGTCAGTCTTGCCACAGTGTGCCTTGCAAATGGAAATGAAACCATTCGTAGGACGCTGTCTAGGAAACCTGCATCTGCAACATATGGTTTTGCATCATTTTTTAAAAATTATATTTTTGTTACTAAAATCTGTCCACATTCTTACTGAGAATCAAGAAGGGAACTAACATCTGTGTGGGATGGGAATGTAAGTCAGTGGGTGGAATCTGAGTACTGTCGAATGATTGGAGAAAAACCATGTTTATTTGTCAAAATGGAAACAATCAGTAATGACAAGGGAGCTGAAATATTTAGACAAAACTGTAATGGAACCCAGAGGACGTTATTTAGTTGTTCTCATGAAACAGAGAACCTCCCATTGAAAGCATAGTACACATTTTTGTAATTTTTTTGCCTCGGGAGTTCCTAAAAGCTGTGGATGCTTCTGATCAGTCTTTAAGACAGGAATTGAATCCTGGGGTCAAGGTGCTGCTGGCAAAGTCCCTCAAGAAGTCCTGAAGGATGCTCTCCTGGTCTGTAATACCCGATCACGGGAACTTCAGCTCTGCTCTAACACTGTGCAAATATTTGGTGGGGAATTCAAAAGTCTCCACCAGTAAATCGCACCCTTTAAAAACCAGAATGCAAGCATGTGCACACTGTAGTCACAATGGGACCCATATCTACAGAGTTTCTTCAGCATGAAACCAGCACAGAAAGTTCCTGCTCTGCTTCCTCTCTTCTTATTTAAATAGAAAAGATTTTTGTGATCTGAGTATGTGATCCCATCTGAGCTGCATCAGCATAACTCATACTTCACATTTTTGTCTTAGACCACTCACCTCTTTCACGTTACTGAGCCCTCTACACCACCTGTTTTAATTAAGGTGTCCTGGTGGTTTTCCTGGGGAGTGCCATCCCCCCTGTGACACCAGCATAAAGCCAAAAGCAACAGAGGATGGGCTGAAGTAAAGATAAAGACGTGAGGTGGTGGGAAGAGCCCACATGGGATGGACACTGGGCTTGCCTGGGACCAAGAGAGAGGGATTTCCTTGTCTCTCCTTTAACAAAAGGGTATTGCTTGGGACATTTTCCACTACTCTGCATTACATGATGCCAAAACGGTGGCTATTTCCAGGCACTTCCCCAGAAGCTGTATCTCAGATTCCTTCCCTACCTCCACGACTGTTCTCTGTCTTTTGCCTTCTACTAGTTGCTTCATCTTCCTTGACTGCTCCTTAGCTGCACCATGTGTAACTGATCAGCACAAGGGTTTTCAGGTCTAGAGTACTGAAGATCTTCATATAATTTAGCACAGAAACAAAGAACGTTGAAATGTTGGTCTACAGGGTACAATTAGGGATTTCTTGGATTTAGATCAGTTCATATGTAAGTCAAAGGCAGCTGTTACTAATGCACAAATATTCGTCCATGGTCCAATATGCAAAATACAACTCCAGCTCTCAGACTGTTCTATGAGAGCTGTAAAAAAACAGCTTCATGTATCTGGGGCACTTACAGAAGTATATTATTAACTCTACAATAAGGACAGACTAGGAATAAAAGTTTGTCTCAAAGACATTGCCAGAAAAACGTTCACTCTAAGTCTACACTAAAAATTATATTAAACATATGTTTGCCTTCATATTTGGGCAAAGCCTCAGACTCTCAACACCTTGGCTAGAGAAACCGGCACTAGGATTATTCATATCATGCCCTTGGAGCCTGTATATTTGAATCTCATTTCTGTTTGCTGGCAATACATGAAATAATGCAAATTCTGAATTTGCTGATATAATGTGGGTGAGTATCTGTATTGTTGCCACTTTGCAAAAACTGAAGATATATTTTAGCATCTATTTCAAGCCATCTGTGTTTGCCAAAATAATGCTTGGAACAGATACCTGTTATTTGCATGCGTAGTGTACAATTAACTAATCCAAATGCACTGAGGTCCTCAGGAGCCTGTCAAGTTATAGCAATAGCATTTTCTGTTCTTTTAAACCAACAACAATACAGTAATAAGCCCAAGCCACTGAAGTTCAGCAGAATGCAAGCTCAGCAAATTTGGATAAGAGATACAATATTTAGCACAACTAATTGGAAAGCAGCACAGTTAAGAGGAGCTTTTGAACACTAGAGGGGAAAAAAAAAGCACGCAGACTCAGAAGTTCAACTAAAAGTTACTAATTGAAAACATACCTGTGCAACCAGTTGTGCCTTTCTTGCCCGAATATCCCATATCACAGTGACAGATAAATGAGCCCTTCGTATTTTCACAGGTTCCACTCAGACAGATGTTTGGATGCAGATCACACTCATTAACATCTAAAAAAACCCCATTAATTAAGATTAATTAAACAAAACTCTTAAAAAGTAGCTGATGAAATCTCTTGAGCTATAATGTTTTGATACAAAATTGGGTCTACATATGCAAAGAGAAAATTGCTTAGGTAAGTTATTCTGTACCTAGCATATATTTTGAGATCTGATTTAACACAGCTATGTTACCATATCTGTATCAATATACATATATTAATATTTCCATGGCATGATCTGCCTTTCTGCAAACACTTCCTTTCTGCAACCACTGTTTCAGCTAAGCTGCATAAAAACCTCACTGGAAGAGGATCCAAAGATACAATACTACAGATCATGTTTGCATCCCAATCTACAGGAATATACAGAGATTACATCTACATTTGATAAACACAGCTTGTGCAATGGGGCTGGTTCTATGGTCAGGTGGTCAAAATAAGGGCATAAGTGCAATATTCTTTAAATATCACTGTCTGCCTACTTTGAAAGAGTGCCTTAATAAATAATTTTTCCCTAGTAAATTCAGTTTGGAATACATGTACTCACCTATGCAAGTCTTCATGTCTTCAGATGCCATGAATCCATCATAGCAAAGACACCTGTATTCTCCTGGGATGTTTGTACACTGGCCTCCATCACAGATGTTAGGATTGTCTTCACACTCATCAATATCTACAGGTAAAAATCAGATTAAAATATGCTAACTTTATTCAATGCAACTAACCATAGTCATGGCAAGCAAGCATTTTAATGCCCTGGTAAGTACAACGAAGACTGAATCCTTGCAAATAACTGAATGGTACATTGCAGAATTGTCCTGATGAGTGAGCTCCTCATCTCCAGCTGAAGTCAGTAGCAAACATTCCCCTCTGACAGGAATCGACTTTGTAGGTAAAAAAGTCATTGACAAAAAAAAAAAGCCCAACAACATAACAGAAAACCACACGGTCACACACAATTGGAAATTCTTGGATACAATCCATCATTGTTGAAGTCAATGGAAGCTCTGAACTCAAAATTCAGTGACAAAAATGTCAGACTTTCCAGAGCTTAAAAAAGTCATCATACATGTAGAATATCTCCACAGGTCTCCAGGTGTGACACACTGGAAACACAGAGTTAAACTCATGATGGGAATAATATTTCACTGAGACTTTTTATGGGGTTTTTCTTAGCATTTCAACTGACTAGCCCAGCCAGCCATATAGTTATATCCTCCAGCATGAAAGTTGTTTTCTCAGTTCATGAAATTAGCCATCACTAATTGGGGTCAAGCTGTAGAAGCAGATACTTTATAATATTAATGCAGCCATGCTAAGATCTGAATTTTTCTTCAGAGTCCCTGGGGTTCTATTAGTGTTCCTTCTAAAACTCTCTAGAATTGACCTGTGTCAGCACCAGCGTGGACCAGCAGGAGCAAGAATCAGAAACTCTGCCTAGTGATATCATGGGAAAAAAAGCAGCACAAAAAGGACAAGATTCAGGAACCCTCTCCAAGAGAAAGAGTGTAACTCATTATCAGACCAATCTGTTGTGGATTGCAGTAATTATGCAGCTGCAGAAGATAAACTCACTTTAATTCAAAATATTGTGTTCACTATTCATCTGTATTTCTAGCAGCTGGTGCTTGTGTGGACACACAGCTTCTGCAAGGAAAAAGGCTGACCAGTCCCTGTTGATCTTAACAAACAAATAATATTGGCATGGACACTATCCTGAAGATGTTAACTTGGACAAGAATTTGAATTAACATGCAAAAGTAAGCTCTAGAAATGGGGATAATAATGACAGAAATAAAGAACTTTATTTACTAACCTGCCACTGTACTGATTTCACAGTTGGGGGAAAATCAGCTGACAAAGAACCTGTTGTTTCTCCTAATTGAGCTGATTATTTATGCATAACCTCACCAATTCAAACCTGACCTACAACTGAACTGAACAGCATTCTTACCAGTTCAATTATCAAGAAATATATTTTGTAATGGGTTCCAGCTCTGAGTGATGTTAAAGATAAAAGACATGTTCACACAACTGAAAAATAGGTGTTTCGCTTACTCAGGTCACAGTGCTACTGTATTCTGTACCATGCACAAATATCTAACACAGTAAACCCAGATATTCAGTGAAATGAGCAGAAAATGCCACAAAATACAATTTTTTCGTCTTTTCACTCAGTTTGGGCAGAGACAAAATTTCAGCATGTGGATTTTGAATATTCACCAGATGTTTCTGTGTGTAATTAACATCTTTTCAAGAGAAAGAAGCAGCATTTTTAGATACTCAAAAAGTGCTAAAAGTGGACCCCTCACATCTCTGGATATTTTCTTAGGTATAGTTTGACTTGACATCCAAAGGTGTTCAGTGTTTTTGCTATTTAAGCCTTTTCATGTGTTGGCTATGGTATTCAAGTCTTTCTTAGAGGAGAGTATGAAAATAAACAGCTAACAGCTATTACTGGCTGGCCTATGAATGAAATATAATTTTTCAAAGTCAAGGATGGATATAAATACGTAAAAATTCACAACTAAGATCAGATACTTTTTTATTCCTCATCCTCGTAAGATCTGACCACAGACTTCTATAGATATGTTTATGGTCAAGTTAATGGGTGGACAAAACCACTGAAAATACATTCCCTTCCCAGACCAAAGGCAATTGTTTCCTCCCTTTTTCATTTTGAGAAGAGAAATATTTTCTATTCCAGAATTTTTAGTTTCAAAAGCAGTCAGGTGCTCTAAATGACCTGCTCTGTTATAAGGTTTAGATATGTCTCTGAGTAGCTAAGGGCAAGCAGGAAAACAGCACAGATCTGTTTCTAGGCAGTAGATTTGAGATCCCTAAGACTGTCCAAGTATACACTTGGGTCATCTGGTCCCCAGTCAAGCCAAGAAGATGAAAACAGACGAGTGGCTCAGAGAACCCTGCTCACTCCCTCCCTCCTTCCTTCCTTCCTTCCTTCTCATGTCCCTCTAATCCTGTCACTCGAGTTTAGATTTTGGCTGAGGCACAATTTTGATCTTTATTTTTGCATTGAAAAACTGCCCAATGTTTGGGCAAGGTTTTCACTAACTTGCTTTTCTAGAAACTTGACCTAAACCAAACTATTTCTAATCTATGTATTTTCAGTTTTGTAATATTTAATTCTGGGGTCAAATTTACACTTTTATTAGTTGATTTCTTTCTTTGAGCAAGGGTCCAATGCTTGCTGAAGATTTGTTACTTTTACGTCTTTCTGACAGTACAGGCTAACATGGGGGGACAAACTATATTTAACTATGCTTTAAGACTCTTTTATCTTTTGGAATGGTAGCAAATCGCCTCAGGGTAATTGAGACCCTGCTCAGAGGTCTACAAATATTTACAAATTCTAAATGTGAGCTCTCTCTATTAATTTGGTATAGAAAACTCTCCATTTGTCCAACTATAAAGGCAATTCTATTCCAAGAGATTAACCCTCCTACATTTCTCGTGCTCTTCAAGGAGC
>JANHGB010013118.1:62753-90871 GCA_026283785.1 Coracopsis vasa
GCTCTTGGATGGAATTGGCAAACAGCTGGCAAACATTCACATGCCTCAGCAGGCCAGTGGTTGTGCAGCAAGAAATCAGAGAAGAATAGGGTAGAATTATCTTTCCAGTAACCTATGTGGAAATCACCAAGTACAATTCACTTACTGGGATTATGACTCCCAGACTCCCAAAGGAGAATACCCGTTACAGAGCTCTGAAAATTTTCTCACATTTCCAAAGTTTTCTTAGCTGTTTCCCAAGAAAGATTCATGCTATTGAAATTTCAGTTTGTCTGAAAGTCAGTTTTGAAGTAATGCAGCATACTTACATTTGACAAAACAAAGAATTATAAACAGGAATTTTCTAGCTTGCTTAAGAGCAGATACCACACAACCACAGAACAGGGCAATCAGCTCCTTTTCTAGCATTTGTCTATTCTCTCTCCAATATAACCATACAGCAGCACACATGCAGAGAGTATTTTGGCTTCTGTTTATGATGATTCTTTCCATTGACTTCAACACATTTTGGATTTTGATTCAATGTAATACTTTAAGGGAGAAAATTTATCTCCTACTGAAAAAAAATTACAGCTTTTCATTATGAAACTCAGAATCAACCTATAAACTTTCTGCAATTATGAAGAATCAATCCCCTTCAAAGCAATTCAGTCTGCAGTTGTTCATTTCTGGTACTTTGGAGATGCTTACTTTAGGAAAAGAACTTCACTTTCCATGCATTAACTGCTGTTTGTTTGGGTGGGTTTTTTTTTGTTTCTGTGTTTTTACAGAATATTTGTTATAAAAGCTTTAGTCTTAAACAGAAGGTCCATTTTAAACTACTGAAACAAACCTTTCCAGTGAAAAAGTTCCCAAAATCTCCCTTACCAGTGCATGTCCTGTGGTCTGGCATGAGTGCAAAGCCTTGTTTGCAGCTACATTCATAGCTGCCCTCCGAGTTCGTACAGAAGTTCTCACAGCCACCATTCATTATGCTGCACTCATCAATATCTAAAAAGGAGAAAATTACAGTTAAAACCCACAATACCTTCCACTTTAAAGCATGTTTCAAGTACACACTTCGAGTCAGTGTCCTGGTTTCAGCTGTAACAGTTATTTTTCTTCCCAGTAACTAGTGCAGTGCTGTGTTTCAGCTCTAGTCTCTGAACAGTGATGATAACACACTGATGTTTCAGTTGTTGCTAAGTAATGCTTACCCTGAACAAGGACTTCTCAGCCTCATGCTCTGCCAAGTGAGGAGGGGCACAAGAAGAGGGGAGGAAGCAGAGACAGGACAACTGACCTAAAGTAGCCAAAGGCATATTCCACACCACAGCACGTCATGTCCAGTACAGAAACTGAGGGGAGTCACCTGGACTCCCTGGACTGTTCACTGCTCAGGTTGGGCTGGGTATCGGTCAGTGGGTGGTGAGCAATTGTATTGTGCATCACTTCGAGCTTTCATTTCTTCTCTTGTTGTTTCCTATTATCTTTGTTATCGGTATTCTTTCTATTATCACTATATTTTACTTTATTTATTAATTTTTTTTATTGTTCTTATCTCAACCTGTGTGATTTACATCCTTTCGATTCTCCTCTCCATCCCACCTGGATGCGAGGTGGAAACCAGAGGGGTGAGTGAACAGCTGCATGGTGCTGAGTTACCAGGTGGGCTTAAACCACGACAGTCAGCTTTCCAGAACAGCATCAATCCAGAATTTACGCTCAATATTTGCACACTCCATGAACATTCAAGTGTTTGCAAATATAGGTATTGGGATGGATGTTAGGCAAACCAGCGAGGGAAAGAGATAGTGTTAGTTGACTGCAAAGAAATACTTCTGCAGTTCTTTTTCTACATATAAAAATACCACTGTTGGGTTACCACAGTACCATGAAGGCAACAAAGTTTTTGTAAGGATCAGGGGAAAAAAATATCTACTAGGCAGAATTAAAGCCAGTGGATTTTTCATGTATTTCTGTGGCACAATAAAATGTATGCATATGAAGGAGTGCATGAGACATGATTTAAGCTAAATGTCATTAACAAAATACATCTTTGAGGAAACACTGGAAAGGCCCTATATTTGAGACAACTGCAGATCAAATTAGGAAAAATTCAACTGAATCACAGGAGTCTGCTCCATGGTCTGTCAGGAATGCTGAGTTTTAATCAAATATAGAACTCAGGATTTAACAAGGTATTCCCTCTTAATGATCAAAGTCTGAAGTCTTAGGCCACTTAAAATAATGTGCTATTTTATGCATCATGACTGATTTACTAGAGAAAACAGGCTATTAGTTAGCTGCAGCACTGTCATAATTTAATTCATCTCTTGCAATGGATGTGCATTTAGGGTTTTTTGCATACGATTTTTGACACTCTGCTAGACTTCTGAATCACAGTTAAAAATGTCTTTATACAACTACTAAAAATGAAACAATTATTTGTGGTGTATCTTTCCTATTCACTAGAGATCCCATGTAGATTTTGTCCTTACCAACACAGTATAACTTGTCAGGTGTTGACTGATACCCAGGGTTGCAAGCACACTGATACTTTCCAATCAGGTTGACACAACGTCCATTTCGGCACAGGTTGGTGCTTAATTCGCATTCATTAATGTCTGTTGCAAAAGAAAAAGAGGAATAGGGTTTAGGTCTGAATGAAAATGATATGGAAGCAAATGTAAATGCATGCGCAGCACAAGAGCTATACAGAAAGCTGAGCACAGTATTGATTTTGCCTGCATGTCTCACCTATACAAGCAGAGATATTTGGTGATATCTGATGGCCTGGAGGACAATCGCACCGAAAACTCCCCTCTGTGTTGATGCAGATGCCTCCTCGGCAGAGAAGGGGGTTGCGCTGACACTCATCAATGTCTGTGGGGAGAAGAGAAGGCACATCACTGCAGGGGCCAGCACTGCCACAGCAGCAGGTCCCTCCCCATAACCTACTACCCATCACAGCACTTCCTCAGTCACCCCTTTCACCACAGTGCAGTTAATAAAATAAAATAAAATACATTCAAAAAAGGTTTCTTCTAAATTTTAATCTACTGTAACTTCAAAGTTCAGGATGGTGTACCACATAGTAAAATGGGGATTGCAGGGATAAATTTAACATCCTAAATTCCTGATCGTTGCTCATATATGCTTTGGCATCCTGCAGAAGCAGTGAATTCACATTTGGGGTGGAAATCAAGTTCAAGTGAGCTTTAGTAAGACTCACAAAATGAGAGGGACCTCATTGCACCTAAATGAGGGACCTAAACCCAGATGCAATCAAACCTTACAAAAAATATGAAAAAAAAAACAAACCCATGCAGACCATACTAGCACACAGCAACTATCGCTGATCTATGGTCTATAAAAAACATACCCATGCAGTTTTTCATCATCATAAATCCACTTTCATAGCCTTCAAAGCATTCACATTCAAAGTCTCCAGGAGTATTGACACAGATGCCTTGGCCACAAAGATCAGGAGAAATACGGCATTCATCAATATCTGTAACACAAAACACATTCACAGTATTTTTAAAGCAGTTCAGTTTCTCCTTTTCAAATCAAAGGTATAAGAGATAAATCAATGCAGTTTACCTGTGCAATTCCTCTCTTCAGAATCAAGTGCAAACCCACTGTCACATCTACACTTAAAGCTGCCAATGGTATTTCTGCATTTTCCATGGGTACAAAGACTGGGGAACATTTTACATTCATTGATATCTAAAAATGAAACAGTAAGGACATATGACATTATCACTTCATGCAAAAACAGTGCACAAAAGAACAATGCCAACTTCAGAGCTCATTCTTTCTCATGACAATGACCCCTTCCCTTTTGGGAAAACTGTAGACCACGCTACATTAACTGATAGTGACTTCCCCCTAACCAAGGATGCAGACGCTCTGCACTGGAACTGCCAAGAGCACTTTTCTGCCGTAAAATGTTAATAGTCTCCCCTTTGTCCTGCAGGATCTGATCTGCAGCTCACTGAAGTCAACAGTAAGATGTCAGTGGACAGAAGATCAAACCTACAAGGGCAAAGGGAGTTTCCAAAAGAACCACTCTGTCTTCTGGTTTCTGAGAAAAAAAATGAGACTTCCATGAGTCACAGAAAACATAACAAGCATAAATAAAATCACATGTTACTTTTCTTTATGGATAATTAATGGCTTAGTAACTGTTTATAAAACTAAGGCTGAAACTAACAACAGCAATTCTCATTCATACATATTTCCCCCTCCTTTCAAACTTCAGAATGTTTATTTTTTGGGTAACTGGCTTTCTCTATAAACATATTCACATCCATTTGTGCTTCTGACATTGTCCAGCTTAACCCCAGTGGTAACTCTGCTAAGACAGCTTTCAACACGTGATGTTAGGGTGTCACTGTGTGATTCTCATTTAACGCTGGAAGCTTAGCAACAACAGTCACAACAAGGCTTGGTTTACAGTAAATTAAATTCTGCTGAGCTATCATCCTGGAAATAATTTTTCTCTACTTCTCCATATAACTTCACAAGAAGTTACCAAAATTATTCACCCTCCCTCTCAGTGGAACTGAAGTAACTACACCCTCCACAGGTAAACAGGATTGTTCTTTCAAAACATCCAAAGCTAACTGCTCAGTTTGTTCCAATTCTTGTACTATGAGGTGCCAGGTTTTCAAAGCTATTCCATCAGCCAGAGGTGCCATTAGATGCCACACAAGAGGCAAAGTCAGGCACAATTTAACCTCTCCAGTAGACACATAAATTAGGTGTTCTGAGGCTGCAGTATTATATGGTATTTAATGATCTGTGACATAGAATAAATTATCTTGTGTTCAACTCTGGTTTTAATTTCCATAAAATCTAACTGGATTTTCAAACATGCCTTAAGGTGAGGAAGTGCCTGACTCTCACTGAAATCTTCAAATCCACAGGAATTGCCTCAGGGAAGAGTGAAAGGAAAAGCCAGCAGGATTTGCTGGCAATGAACCACAAACAGATCACATACCTTTCGAGAAAGGCTTTCCAGTTATCTCTATCTTTGTAGAGAACCCAGATCCTCTTGGACAAAGAGCTTCAAACTCAGGTGATCCCTTCAGAGGACACTCCTCACACTCAAAGCCCCACGCTGCCCCCACTGAACAGCAGCAAGCATCCATTCGGTGTCGGCCTGGTATTTGTGAGGTGCACTGTTCATCTTCATGCTGCAGGTAGCAACTCTCCAAGCGAATGTCTGTTGGGCAATTGAACAATATGTTGAGAGAGAAAGAGAAAATTTAGTTCACTGCAGAAGAATTCTTTTCCAGAGCTTAAGGTAAATTTAAAGCACCATTCTGAATAATGGTGCTCAATATGAAGTTAATTTTGGATCAGAAGAAGATTTTAAGTATTCCAGCTTACTAAACCTCTGTAAGGCCTTTTAATTACTACAAGCTATGCCTTGTTCTGAGACAAATTTTAGACATTTTCTATCATAAAGGGATAAAGATGCTTTGGGTAGACAGCATGCAAAACTATGATATTGTGTTGCACCCTCCATTAAGGTATACGGTGTAGCCAGGAATACCACATCCCTCCTCAGATACTCAAGTCTCAGCCCACAATGGTACCCACTATCCCTTCCAATCTTGCTGATTTCAGTGGCTTTGTGGATGAAGAGTGCACAGACGAACTATAGGGATTTGTGAGATGAACAATCTGGAACCAAATCAATGCTATTCACCAGCTAGCAAATGGTGATGGGCTTTAGCTGCTACCACTGAAATCTGTTTGTATTCCAGCTGAATCAAGTTCATGTCCCTGATTTACACAATTTGAAATTTACTTATGTGGACAAAAATAATTTTCCTTACTTGTAAGAAAACACGCAGGGCACACATTGCTCACCACATAGATTTGCTCTTCCCTAGAAAACTTGTAAATGAAATTAATACCTACCAAGACATGTCCGTCCAGAAGCATCTAAAGTCATTCCACTGGGGCACTGGCAAACAAACGATCCCAACGTATTGACACACTGCCCATTTGTACAGACTCCAGGAAACACCTCACATTCATTTACATCTATATCCAAACAAAACATGAATAAAAGTAATCACCGGCATGCTAAACATGAACAAATCAGAAAAAATATTAACAATCTAATGTTTGGGTTTTAGGATAAAATAAAAAAAAATTGGCCCAACAGAATTCCAAATATTTAGGACTTCATATTCAAGTTAATCAGAACCAATTGATTACAGAAAAGATCAGAAATATATATGTTGCTATTTGTCATTCCGACATAAACTGAAATCAAACTCAAAAGTAACAAAAATGAGAGAGGCATTTAAAAATTGTATCAATTTTCATACTCACTGTGGGCCAGAGTTTTGAAGCAAATGGGCAAAGAAACAAAGGTAAGTGCATAATGAGAATATGCATTATTCCAGCAGGATTAAATTATGCTGTATTTTTTATGTTTGTATTTTTAATGTTTGTCTCTTATCAGGCACACCTCTGCATGTCTGAACCAACACCACCATCTATAATTTGGCCCTATGACCTTGTCAGCAATTAATAACTTCACATATAGATTAAAATAAACTCCTTATGAGTGCACGAAGAGTTCATTAAGTATATATTTCTATATTTAAGTTGCAAATTTAGCACTTTTGGGTAATGATAACTTGATTAACTGTGTTAGCTTGGCATAAGCATAAATAAATGTTTAGTAATCTAAGTGTGAGGTCCTGCGTGAAAAGCATATGCTTCACAACTGCCTTTAGGAAAAAGCCTCCAGCATTACATATGGCCCAAGACGAAGCCCATGACAATTTTTAAGACAGGAGAGGATAAGAACAAGAAATGAGAAAAGAATGACTCTGAAAATCTGCAGCTGAGCACTCATGTATAGAGTAATCAAGAAGTGAGTACACCGGACCTGCTAGGCCCTCAGACAAAACTCCTGGTGTGAACAGACTCTGCAACTCTCAAACTGCATGGAGTAGGATGGAGGATAAACTTAGGGTGGACATCAGTGGCATCTGCCCTTGATTAGATATAAGTAAAAGGCCCACACTGACCAGAAGGCAGGAAGTAAAGCCAATGACTATTAGAAACCACTGAAACACCATTCACAGCCTGTGAGCAATATTCCCACTGACTATTCCAGGGCTCACCCATAAACTAGAGGATCATTGCCAATTTAGTTTGCTTATTCCCTTGCACAAGGTCCATTACTCATTTTACATGGGCTGTGTATTGGAGAACTGAGTATCACCTTTTGGGAACTAAAATTACTCCCTTGCTCTGTCTCCCACTTGCCAGTAAATTTCCTAGAGATCTTCTCCTGTCTTGAAAAATGCTTACATTGGTTGAAACCCAAATATGGCTTCAGTAGGGGAAACTACTCTAAACAATCTGGGGCTATCCAGGTCCCACTGAAATGGGACAGATTAAAGTATGTAATAGATGTAATTCGAAGTGCTGGTAAAGGAAATGCTGAAAACAGTTATGTCTACATCTTGGAAGGATAAACTTTCCATCGCAGCAGGGCTGAAAATGTTCTAAGACTTTCCTTGTGAAGAGAGATAGGTGGGGCCTTACACACTCCAGAAAGTGTTGCTGAGGTCAGATAAGTTATGTACAGTGGGTCTGCAGCACAGACGTGCCAAGGTATTCAGTCATCATTTGGAAAGCAAAGAGTATGTGTGAGGGTGTTCCTCTCTCTTTTATTTTATTTTTTGTTAAAGGAAAAAACAATGTTTCTTTATGGAAGCTACATATGGGAGTAATTTTTAAAAAATATTTTAACTGCAGTGTCATGTCAGATGTTGTCAGTCAGGATGACCCACAGCAGTTTGAGACTCTCTGTGCTTCTGCATGTTATGGAAATATGCAGTACTTTTCCAGAGGTTCAAATCAATTCAAATGAAGATGAAATAGGGTGGGACCTTCAATTCTCACAGAATAGCATGGAGTCATCTCATACCAAGCAAAAAGCTACACATTTAAGAAAACTTTAACCTTTTCTTTAACCAGAGTTTAATTGTGTCCTTATGTATTTTTTCTTTTTTTTTCATAATGAACCTATGCTTTGGAATGTGTCTGATTTCATAAAATGTTGATGGAAGAAAGTCAAGGATAAGGAAAAAAGACCCCAAACCTAACTTTCATGTGAAATATAGTCTTTAAAAATTCTTTTTCTAAAGCATAGTAATAGCTTGTCATACCTGTGTATCAATAATGCCATGTTTTGTAATGTACATAAGATGCATACTTTGCCCAAATAGGCTATTTAATTAACAGTATTTGAAGAGAGAGACCCATCTTCTTAGGCTGGTAGACACTATATTTGCAAGTGTGTACTTTGAGATAAACTGTGAGTATGTAGGAATGTTAAACAAACTGAAACCAAATTCATCTCTGACATAACTCTAATGAAGTCAATGGAACTACACGAGGTAAGAATTTGGCATAGTGTGTGTCTATGCTAAATTAACCACTTAAAACACTGGCATTTTTTCATTCAAGCTCTGATTTATGTTAAGGCAACAATAAATACCTTCACACAATGTTCCTCTTATTCTTGAATATCCCTTCTGACATATTGGGTCTGTAAAACAAACAAAAGTGAACATTTAGAACGCTACAGTTCAAAACTCACCATTAACTTATTGTGCAAAACTGATCATGTGAACTATTATCTAGAGTTTGTTGCTAGGAGAAGTTTGAGTGCTTAGACAGTATCTCAGTATTTTCTGAGATAAAGAGATAAGATGGGGCAACTACATAAACTAGTTAGAGTGTCAGCCATTATCCTCTTCTGCTTCTCATGTGTCTTAGCTAGCTAACTCAGAAGTGGTTATACGATTCTTGCTTCATTCAAATCAATTAATTAATTTAACTTATTCACAGCACATTACAGCCCTATTTACCATAGATGGATGAGGACGAATTCAGCTAAGATATACAGAGGATGAATTTAACTAAAGATTTGGGCAACACAACAGCTTTCAGCATATAGAAATAACAACCCCCACACATTTCTGCATTCATCAGTTCATCCCTGGGTTCCCAGCTCATTCCACAGTTCAGTCTAATTATCAAGTGAATATGTGGAGACCTCAACCCATTTCTTGATCAACTGTATGATTCTCTAGGTCACCAGTTAATCTACAGAGTATAATAATAAGGGCTACTCCCTCTCCTCCCTCCATTACTACACCAAAGATCTATTTGTTGCAAACATTTTCTTGGGAGCTCTGGGGAACATGCATCTATTGCTACATCATTAGGAACTCTAGATCACTAATTACGACAAACCATGCTAAAGTAATGCTGCAAGTTACAGACCGTAGGTGTGGTCCCTTCCATTCAGAATATGAACTTGTAAATTCTTCACTATAAAATTCAGAGTTAGAACCTTCTATAGGTACATGCTACCTCTCAAACATTAAGATTTCTCTTTTTTTTAGACTGAATGAGTGCTTGGTAATGGAACAAGTAAAGTTACTTGTCTAGCCTGTGCCCAAATTTCTACGACAATAATCTGGACCAATCTCAGAATAGGAGAAATCCTAGGTTCCTGAGGAAAATGAACAGCGTTACCTCGTTCACATGGTGTACATGGGCTTCCCCAAGCAGCACCCAGCGAGGAGCAGCACTGGGACTTCAGAGTTGCTCCATTGATATTTATTTCGCATCTTCCATCCACTATGTTCTGCCAACAGGTACCCTTAACTGTCTCTGTTTGGGGAAAAACCCAGTGTATTGTCACGCAGATCATTTAGCATTATACATTAGTGTATTTGCAAACACATATGTATTTAAGCATGAAAAAGAATTGTCCTTTCATTATAACTTACCACATCAGATACGAATTTATTTTAAAAGCTCTTAACTTATCCTTCTCTATGCTGGACTGTAGCCTGAAATCATTCTAGCACAGAGCCCTTGCAATTCCTAGTTTATGTTTATTGACCTTAACAGGGAACATCTTAACACCATGTAAGATCTGAGTCATTGTATTTATTATGACACAGATTAGAGGCACATGCAGAAGAACATGGTAGTTATGAACCCTTGCTAGGTATTCCATTAATCTATTCGATCCCTCAGACTGGATATCTGATCTTCCCATCCTGGGAGTGGCAGGAGATAGCTAAGGGTCAGACAGAGCTATAGTTCCACAGTTTTCCTCAGTGATTCAGCAACAGCTATAAATAACTGTACCTCCAAAACAAGTAATGGAAAAAAGTCCACAAAGTATCCGAGTCACAGCACTGTCCATGGCTGCTCTTCTACAGCAGTTGTACACAAAACTTACTCATGCTCCATCTCAAATAGAAAACTGGCCTTTCCAGAGAGCAGAACTTAATGAGAACCTTCCCATCCCTCTTGCAGGAGGAATTAAGTGGGTGAGCATAGTCCTGAAGAAGTAGTCTTAGCATTTTAGTATTTGTTACCAAAAAAAATTATATCCCAAATTTGACATGGAAGCACACCATGCTCCCAAGTGTTAGTATTGCTTTATGTACCCACAGTAATGCTGAGAACAAACACTTTCTTAATGTTGTTTCTGTAATGTTTCCCACTAAATTTATCTACACAAGGGTTTGGGTTCTTTTTAACGTTTTCTAAACTTGGTGTACATTACATGTATGTTGCTAGACATTTTCAACTAGCAAACATAAAATCTTAAGAAGAATAAATACCTATGCAGATGGTTCTGGTTGTATCCAAAGTACTTTCAGGAGAACATTCACAAGCGAAAGAGCCTGGTGTGTTTTTGCACACCCCATTAACACAGGGGTTAGATTCACACTCATCAATATCTAGAAGAGAAACACACTGCCGTTAGTGCCAGAAAGTTTGAACAACAATAGATATGGCCTTTTTTAGCTTAGAGAAAAATGGAGGATGCTTTCCTCAGGACTAGCTTTCTTGGTATTCTGTTTTTCTATTATGAGACTCTTCACAATAGACTAATGATGCCCTAAAGACACACTAACACATTAGGACATTAAAACATTGCACTTGGAAACAGCATCTCATTTTTCACTGATACCCAGCTATTGCAGTGCTTTTGATGATGGACTGTGTTGTTTAAATGATCTGATACACATCCTGTCTGTGGTTCAAAAAGGGTTCAAACTAGGAGCCGTCTGGCTCTGTTCTCCACACAAGATAACAGATTTGTAGAACTTGGTTCTTCTCAAGTTTTTCTCACCCTTAGCACAGAACGGCCCCATTGGTAGCAGTCAATAAGGAGAGTGCTAGTAGAGACCTAATACAGGCTATTCCATGAGGTTATCTAATGCTTTCATTTTGGCCTTGTCTCTCCTCATTTCCCTGCTTCCCCTTATAATGCCTTTACTGTTTGTTTTTTTTTTCCAGTTCACATTATATCCTCATCAAGGTTCAAAGTATTTCTGGCACAATCTGAGAACAATCCAAATTAATAGAACTAGGAAGAAATGGAGTGTTACCAATTACCTTCACATGTCTTTAGGTCAGGAGTGTATACAAATCCTTTTGGACAGGTGCAGGTGAAACTTCCAGGGGTATTTCTGCATTGCCCATTGTCACAAAGCAGCATGTTCAGTGCACATTCATCAATGTCTATAACAAAAATCAAGAAGTTAAGAAAGAAAACATTTCTGGAATAGAAGCCAAGACAGAATTTCCCTCCCAACAGCCACATTTCTCCACATTAGATTATGGGGAGAGAAGGAGGAGACAAAGAAGGGCAAGGGGGAGAAGAGGCAGAGAGAGAGAATACTCACACTCATTACTTGCACTAAAGAGTTTTGTAGATTCTTTTAGTAAACAGGCTTGGAATTATTTCAAATGGAAATGACCATCCCAAATAAACTAACAATAAAGAACCCACTTACTGCACCTTCCTCGTGAAAACTATCATTAAAATGATGGAAACAATGATAGTTATATAAATTCAAACCACATAAATATTACCTAGAGAAAAATTAATGATTTCATTTTCTTTTTTAAACAGGGAAGAATAAAAAAACAACAAAGCCACAGCCTTCTTGGTATATTTTTGTTGACTTTTTCCTGAGCTTTACTCTTTAGCAGGCTGCTTTGCTTTTGTAAGAGCTCGTACTTCCTTTCTACACATACTCATAATATGTGACAGCCTCACTATGGTTTAAAGTAAAGCTGGGAATCACACTTTCATCTTTCCTATATTGTGGAATAGGTCTATGCAGTCTCTGATTCCCCACAGTCCCCAAAGCAGCCCCCACAGTCATGAAAGAAATGAAGAGAGGATTGGTTTGGAAAAGTTTGCTGGTCATCCTGGTCTCTAAATCACCATTTTTTCCAAGCTAGCTCTGAACTGTCTTAGATGTTATGGTTAACAAGGCCAATGTAAGTCTACATTTGTTTCAGAGGTGAAAAATTTAAATAGAAATGCTAGTGCCAAATTTAAAGCACTCTGGAAGACCTGTATTCACTAAGAGAGAAGTTGCAAAAAGGTGGCAATAGCCATGAATGGCAGGTGAAGATCAGGAGAGACCCTGAGAGCAGACAGGAACAACTGGCTAGGTCAGAGAGGCCTCAGAAAGTGTTGAGAGAAGCTGGGAGGACTCAGAGGGTCAGCATAGCAGCTGGTAACAGCAAAAGTACTAGGAAAAGCAGGGAGATTTGCAGAATAAAAGAGACCATGTGGGAAGTTTCACAGGAGTTCAGAAAAATTGAGAGAGGGCCAGGTGGAACATTATGGAAGAATAGGAAACAGCTGTGATGGAGCATGGATGTGGGCTGCAACAGGGTGGGCTAGGGAGCAACTGGAAAACTCACAAATGGATGGGGAGAAGAGAAGGGATGCCATGAGCTAAGGACAGACACTGAAATGGGACATGGATAATTAAAGCCAAAGAAGCAAATGGGAAAATAAGATGAATTACAGCATGACTTTTATCAAAGTTAGATCAAGTCTTGTTTTTTTAAAAATAAGATAATGGATAGTTTAGACTGGGATAACACAGATGACTTAAACTGTTTAGGTTTAAGTAGAGAATACAGAACCCAAATAAAATTATTATGTAAGATGGAAATACAGGAAGGAATTTAAGAACTTCAAGGTGGTTCCAGAGCTGGCTGAAGAAGAGATTACAGTAGAGTATATTAAAAAGGGGAGTAATCACGATGGAAAGAGGATATTAGCAATGCTTTCAGGGATCAGTCTTGGGACTGGTCCTATAAAATATTCACTGCAATTCAGAAATAAGAAATGAATGGGATCAAACCCCGTGGACACACTAAGCTGGAAGTTATTACCAATATAGAGAATCATGCAAGACTAAATTAAACTTGACAATATGAATGAGAAAAGTAAGATGAAATATAATCACCAACACTCAAAACCTTGCAATTAGGGACCAATAACAATAATATGCTATAAACCAGAACTCATCAGTTGAAGACTATGGAAAAGAAAAAACTCTGGATGTAACTCCCAATTAGTTTGAATTTGATCCCAAAGTATAACACGTATTTGAAGAAAAAACTAATGGACTCTAGAATCAATTTAGGCAGGACATTCCTAGGGGCAATGGAGAATTGCTGGCACCACTATATGTGGCACTGGTCAGACCTCATCAGAACACTGTAGACTGGTCAGATGAGTTGTGTTCAAGAGAAGGCTGCAGCCTCTGCTTTTATGAAAAGACTGAAAGCATGGATTTGGATAGTTTCGCCAACAATTTGACAACAAATATGATGATTCTTTCTAAATACTTTGCGGATAAGTGCTGACATGCTGCTAAGTCAAAGGGTAATATTAATACAACATCAACTGGTAATAAAATGGTCACAAATAAATTTTAACAGGAAACCAGAAGAATTTTCTAATCAGTTGTGTAAAGGGGGTCTGGAGCAATGCACCAACGCAGGAGTGGGAGAAAGTGGAAAACAAAGAGTCTTAAGTTACGGGCTTTCAATAATACTGTGTAATGGAATGACAGAATTGCCAGAATTGAGAATTGAAGCTTTTAACAAGAGTCTGCAGGCATCTGATGGGATATTTTACACCCCAGAGAGTGACACAAGAGACTGGACTGCTACTTATTTGAATTCTTATCTCATGCCACAGTGCTTCCCACAGGGCACCTCTAAGGAGCAAAAAGAAATTATTTCACATTTTCTGTGATGAAAAATTTGGCTGCATTTTTTTTTTTTTTTTTTTTTCACTTGCACAGCACAAGAAATCAGCCCTAGCTAGGGATACTGCGCCTTCGGATGCTTCCAATGACAATAAATTCTTCTATGTCTGGCCAGTACAGTTAGAGTTAAACCAATAGTCCTGTCTGAAAGTTGAAAGGGAGTTTTCCTCAAGGTCAGAGTTGGGAGAAAACACATAAGCTTTCTGTAGCATTTAAGATGCTTCTCTTTCTATGATCAGTTGGGGGTTTTACTTAAATCCCCTGGTCTTGGAGGCACCTAGCAGACTGGTGATCCTAGATCTCTGCTGTCATAGATTATAATTGCAGGGTCTGGCTTCTTACGATTTTTTAAAGCACTGGTACTGCAGAGTGCGTATTCAGTGGACTTAACTGAACTGGATGTTTATTGCCTGGTTGCCAGTGATTTGAGTCACTGACAGCAATGATCCCTTACAGCCCCACAGTGGAGGATTTTATGAGCATTGCAAAGCACTGAAATTAAAACAAGACTTCAGCAGAAACGTCCAGAAATATCAGAAGATCAGCTAGTGGATGTGATGAAATACTGAAAAAAAAAGAGGTGAAAGAGGATAAAAACAAGCATCAAACTGCAAAATAAAAAATAGGAAAATTCGTACCAATGCAGTTTTTCCCAGTTGAATCCACTTCATATCCAGGGTTACAAATACATTTGTATGTTCCATGCAGATTCTCACACCTTCCATTTGGACAGAGATCAGTATCCAGTAAACACTCATTAATATCTATATAAAGGCAAAAAACTTCATGTAAATATTGACACTCAAGAGGAAAAAAAGCATCCCTTTCACACCTGATTTAAAACCATCTCCAGGCCAAAAAAATTTAAGAGACTTGAAACTGTAGGTAAGAACTGGGGTATTAAACTGGGGTCTTAGATTTAGAGAGACACATGTACTAGTAGCCCCCTGTATCTCCTGATTCCATAGCATTTCCAGATGGCATCACTCTCCAAAGCATCAACATCCCTCCTTTCTGAATGTTTTTCCCTCTCTACTGCCAGCAAATCTGCTAGTGAGCATTGACTGATTTGAGAGTTTGCAGTTTCACAGCTCTATGACTACAGCGCTTTTATTGCCATTATTTGCTCCTTCTCTGTAATTAACGAGACTTGGTCAGCTTGGCCTTTCTGATAGACGAAAATATGTCAGGAAGCTCAGTGTTCAACGTGGCTTTACTCTTCAGGATGATTTCAGTTGGAATGTGCAAATATAACTTCCATTTTTATTTCTAAGTCATATAGGTAATAACACTTCTCAAAACTGTGCCATTATTTTGTAACAGTAATCACATACATTCTGTGGCATAAAAGAGAGAACACATTGATGAAATGGCATGCTCCATTCATTGCACCCTAAATTATTCTAATGTGTTACAAACAGCCATTTGAATAAGCCTTCCTCTCATTCTATTCCACCATCATCCCCACCAGCATGTCTAACAAATCAAGGATATCAAGGTAATACTTTTAGCCAGAACTCCAATAGTTTGAATTACATTAAGTGATCTTACCATTTCCTCCCGCAGTCATGCCAGTTCCACTGCTGCACAGAGCCTGATATTCAGCTGGAAAAATATTAAAATACTTAATGGAATATTCTTTCTTAGCTCATTGCTTTCAGCATCATCACTTGCAATATGCCAATTCATTATCTGAATGAAATAACATGGCTTTCAATTATTCTAAAAACATTAATAGCCTCACAGTGGTCTGAACCTGTGAAACATTTTAGCAGATGCAAGGTCTGCATGTGCTCATGAAGATGGATGAGTAAAACCTTCACACCATGAACTGAGGCATTTAGGAACAGACATAAACTTCATGCTAGCCCTCCTATAGAAATGAACCATAACATATTCACAGCAAGATTCTCCAGAACTCATACGTCCAAGCCATTGCTCAAGGTGCACATTCAAAGTGATCCTATAAATCTAGCCCATATTTAACTCCATTTAGGAGGAGCATCTTCAGGAGCTCATAACAGATCAAGAATCTCTTATCCTTAAAAAAATAATTAAATATGTATCAAAGTATCTCAAATGTCTCAATTACTCCTAAGTTCAAGTTCTTTTGAGTTTAGAACAATTAACAGAATAAACTGACAGGCAGATCAGCATTAACTGTTGTCATATAGGTCAGCATTTTCCAATATATTTGCACTTCAGTAACACCCCAAATAATTAAATTGCTAAAATTAATTAATTAATTAATAATATTAATAAATAATAATACATTTATTTAATTAATAAATAAATTAATAAATAACTATATTTATAGAATTAGCTATCTTCTACTCAAGATGTTTCCATTACTAACTTAAGTTAAAAATTACATTTTTTGTTATCCACATCTATCAAAATTGAGGTTTTTGTTCGAAAATCTGTTAATGCATGCACCAACTCTGGACCCAGACATTGACATTTACTGTTGCCTCAAAAAATTCTCTCCTACACTATTACAACATGCAAAGCAGCAGATTGCTCAAAATAGATGATTTCATACAACAACTTAAGTGTCCTGATTTAGGGCACAATGTTAATACCAAACTGTATTTTGCCTTTCTAAAATTAGTTTATCAAAATAAAGTATAAAATATGTACCAGCAAATAATGCCATACCTGAATTTTGTGCTGGGCAGGGCTGACAAGGCTCCCCAAAGGCATAGTCAGTGCTGGCACAACAGCACTCTGATTTTGTAACTGCACCAGTTAACGGTCTCACACATTGTCCTCTCTTGTAGCCACCATAGCATGTGCTTCGCATGTGTGTATCTGAGGAAAGAAATCTCTCTTAATACTGCCATAGCCAACTGTCATAAATTACAAGTATTAAATATAGCTCAGGTGTCATAAACACTGTAAAATAGTTATCAAAACATAACATCTTTCACCATTTCTCCATGCTTTTCACCCAACTATACCCTCACTCTACTCGGGACAGGAAATTCTTTTTTCTCATGCTCCAAAGAGTTCAGACATACAAACTAGTTACTGCATTTAATGACCTAACATGCACTAGTGAACTACTAGGGGAAAAATCATATTTAACCTTGAACTAGCAAGAAGCCATGGGGAAAAAGGACAAAGACTCTGCCGCATGACAAGGACATTACTCACTTGTAACTTGACAGGCCCAGAAGCGGGATCTTAGAGCTAGAACCAGGTATACCTTAAAACTTCCAAAACAACTCAGTACTGTTTACTTTATTCTCACAGTTAGACTGACTTGATTTTAACAAGAAGTATGTGCTCTCCCCCTCGCAACCTTATTAGTTGTCTCTGATTCATTGAGGTTAAAATCACCACTGGCACAACACCCTGGATTAAACCCACTAAGGTCATACTAAAGCTTTTGTTTTCATTTTATACCTGAAAGAAGGGCAGAATAAGAGAAAAAAAACCCAAACCAATTTGCATAAAGAAAAGATCACAAAACATGCTGTCATTAAAAAAATATCTTTCTTTGCTTGTAAAAAACACAGAAAAAGTCAGTAATCCTATTGAGGTGTCTAAGATTTAAAATGTTTATCTCTTCAGGTCCAGGTGTGACATTTCTCACTTTTTTAAAACCAGCCCTTAATGGCTGTCAGACACATTAGAATTTTAAAATCAAACACCTCAAATATCTTTTGCTTGTAGAGAAATTGGCAGAAGTGAAAAATTGGTATCTCTACTTCAAAACCAGGTGAAAGAGTAATTAAATCTTTAAGCTTAGTGACAAATGAGGAATTTTACATTGGCAGAAATGGGGCAAATTCTCACCTATTCACCTCCAGCAGCACTATGCTGTATAGTCTACCTGGCTCTGTGATATGGCCCATACATTTTATTCTCTTTAAATGCGAAGGAAAAGAAAAAGAGCAAAATGGGCTGTTACAGTAAATATCCACTGTAACTACCATCTACCAATGCATGAACAACAGTAAATTCTACATTCAAACTTGATCTGTCAATCACTTTAGCATTAACACCTTAACACTGGTTAACTGGGACTTGCTACACGTTAAAGTTGTCTTACCAACACACACACGCCCGTCCAGTCCTACTGCAAGGCCAGGGAAGCATTCACATCTGAAAGAGCCATCAGTGTTCACACAGCGCCCGTTCATGCATATTCCAGCTGTCTCACACTCATCGATGTCTGTTGGAGAACAGAATGAGCTTTATTAGAAATTAAATTACATAGTATTCAATGCCTGGCTGAAACTTGCATTTGCGCAGCTTATTTTCAATGTGTCCTATAGAAAAATATCAAGTGTAAGTGGAAACTAGTTCAAGTAAAGGTTTTATTAGGAATAATGATTAATTCATTCTGTGAAATAGCAGAAGAACATGCAAAATTCAAGAGAAATAAACAGAACAATTTTACTGTCCTTGGAAATCAAAAAGGGAGTACAGTTTCCTAACTTGCTCCCAAGAGGTACATATCCCGATTTAAGGGTTATTCAGGCAAAAACATAATCAGAGGAAGGAGGAAATTGTGATTGCTAAGACAAAGGACTTTGTAGTGCGTACCAGGGCATTCCCTTTCTGTATTAACAGTTAGTTCATGCTGTAAGAAAATGAGTTCCAATAGCAAACTGATTCTTTCAGCCCATCTATTGGATGCTTTCACATGACCACCAAAGAATTTCCATTCTTCCTGCTGCGGGTTCAGTTTCTGGAAGTACATCTGAATCTCCACAGTCAAACCCTGCCCACACGTAGTGTCTCCTGGTGATCTGCATGACAATTGGTTTTTCCTATCAGATGCTCATTAAAGCCCAATTCATAAACTTTCAATGGACAGAGTGCATGCCAGTCCAGAAAGGAATTTGTTAATGATTTGAGCCCTGAGTGATTGCTGAGCACAAGCTACCATCTTTGCCCAACAACAGCACATTGAACAATAAGGCCTTTTGCAATGAAATACACGAATAAAGCCTCAGAATATTAGACTACCACAAAGGGATGTTAAATTAGTAAAAAAATTATATAGGCTGAATATCCTGTTACCAGTAAGATCATTCTCCAGATAGAGAGAGCATGCCATTATTTTATAAGTGATTAAGAAAAGGAGTGTTTAAAATATTGTTTGGAATTATGTATAACCTTTATAAAATAATCACTTCATAACAACTCTCCATAGTATATACAAGAGACAGTGTGTGTGACAATTTCCTTTTTTCTGACCTTAAAAGGGCAAATTGAGAGTGAAACACCTCTGTGTTTTACTTAGTTTGTGTTGTTTGGCATAAAACATGGCTTGTATGATCCAAGATTCCTTTTTCAAACTGCATTTAAAATAGAAGTTAAATTTAAGTACATGGGCTCATTCATTTCTATTTCATCCTGCAATCTTTTGTTCTGTTTCGGACAAATCTTAAATGCTTTTTCCCCACTTTAAATATAGTCCTTTACTCGGTGCAAGTAAAAACAGAGCTCGGACTTCAAAATGTGCCCATATGATTTAACAGTGTAAACAGTTATTTTGTTAGACAACACTGAGCTCCTTTGACAGATACAAGCTCTCCTGAAAGGAAAAAAAAAAAACAACCCAAAGCTTTCCTTTTTAAAGGTTACTTATAGAAACAGAGAGGCAGTTACTTTTTTCCTTTTCCTGTAGTTCATTTGCAAAAAAGATTTCGTAAGCTATTAAGGGGAGAAATGTGCAATCCATTTTCTTTTGCACCACTTTATAAATGTGTTGAAAATACTGTTATAGATGTTTTATAGAAAGGTAAAGTAGGTCACTTAGAATTGTGCTGATAGCTGAAAAACCGGCTCCCGTAAAGATGGGGTAAAAAGCCTCTGCTTTTACCAGGGCTGAAATTCCAGTAAATCAACTGCACACGCAGGCATAAAGTCCAAATTTCTGACCTTGACAAGGCTCTGCCGTCTTCTGTGGTAAAAATCGTTTGGATGACTTCAAAAATACTCGTTTTCTGACTTTTGCCAGAATATCCCAACCAGATTCTGGAAAATCAACTAATGGACTCATTCTCCATGTCCAATGAGTTTTTGCCTTTTCTGCTTAGCTTGCTCCGTAGTGCCAGCTGGGTACATTAAGTTCTCTAATTTTAACCAGGAAAAATTTACTCAGACTACTAAACTGCCACTTCCAGTTGCCTTGCAGTAGCTTTCAATTTGAGGCATTTCTGTTTGGTCTGAAGATGAAACAATGTATGGAACAGAAATAATGCTCTAAACCTCTGCCTGCTCTAAGTGTTGCTGAAAAATCATCAGCAAATCATTGGTGAAAGAAGCTAACGGTGAATAAGTTTAGTATGTCTTGTATTACAGGGAATACACAAGACTATGGTGTAACATTCTTTTTTGGCATGTTACTTCATAAAGCCTGAGTGGAATTTTTTACCAGACAGCCAAGCATATGCCTTGTACTTATTATACTTCAATTCCAATTTTATGGAACTAAGTGTCAATTACAGTATCCCTAATTTTGGGTTAGAAATTCTTCTTACTAGTTCAAAATTCAGCTTAGCATGCATCAAATGAGATATTTATACACACAATGCGCTGCATGCTGTGATTCTTATATTCTTTTGTTGATCCCCTACAGGGTTTGGCAAAACCACATGTTCAGTTCTGTATCGAAATCATTCAGGCAGGTAGCCATTATGCTGCAGAAGTGTCAGTTTGTGCATACACACATTCCCAATATGCACGAGCACTAACTGCACGGGCAAGCATGAGCTTAGAGTTTAAGCTTGTGTAAGATGTTAATGCATTAACTTCACAAACAAATTCAGGATACACAGTGTGAACACTGAGCATTTCAAAGGCTAACCGCTCCATAGGACAGAGATTATTTACTCTGTACATGTGGTGTGTACAGAAAGGACTCAATAAGGAAAAACATAATGAACAGGAAAAGACGTTATTAGCGATCAATCTTTTAAACTTTTGCTAACATAATGGGAGACATTCACCAGAGATATGCTCTTTGTAGGCACTATATTCCTAGGAATTGTTTCATAATACTGTGGGCAAGTGGAAGAAATGAGACAAATATGAAGTGAGGAAAAACTCTAATTGGGGTGTCAAGGTCTCAAAATTTGGTTTGATTTTGACCCAACAGCAATTTTAAGATGTAATGAACGTTTGCGTGCTCATTCACAGAGAACAAGGCTTACTGTAAGTGTTGAAATGCAGTGGGAGAAATCCTTCATTTTACTATAAGATCTGTTCCAACTTTCAGTAAGAATCAGTTGAGTTGCCTGCAATTTTGGATAATTTTCAAATATTCTTTCTTTGATGCACAGAAGTAACATTTCTCTAGGGCCAGAAACCCCTTTTGGGCTGGTATCCATACTCCTGTTTAGCCAGGAGGCACGTACCAGAGGCTGTGAAGTTGAGTACCATTGGTTTTTAAGTAGTCTGAAGCAATTTGCATACCACCTTCTTGGATGGCATTTCAGTGCACAGACTGATGTTAATGAAAAAGAAAAAAGAAATATGCTCAGGAGAAAAATCAGAACAAGCATTTAGGCTGAGCTTGCATCAGTGAATTGAATCCCTGCTAAAAACACAGAGAGCAACCAGTGGTTTTTGGGAACACAACTGGCTCATATGCCAAGGCCTGATGGGCATTGAGTTTTTCCCTGACAAGTCTGAGAGCAAGTCTCACTGCTGGCCCCACACACAGACGAGTGAGGACATAAGCTTTGGCAAAGCACAGACGTACACCTACCACTTGGAAAACACGTAAGATCAGAAATAATGCTGATTGTTCTATGTGTGCAGCCAACATAGCCAGTAGCTGTTAAGCTAAGGAGACACTTGTATGGATCTGCACATTTGTTCATTTGAGAAACTAAAGACCAATTCATTCTGTCAATCAAAACAACCCTATTAAAAAACAGAATGGGGTCATCTCTCATTAGAAATACACAATTACCCCATCCAAAGACTGGGTTGTACTGTACTGCATCCCCAGTGCAAAAGTTATCAAGAGAAGTTCTGGATGCTTTACCAGACTTACTGGCTTGGTTTGGATCTAAAGACTAAGTCTAGACACCAGACGGTACAGATCTAAGACTGGTACAATGTTCAAGAAGCAACAGAATCCAAATTAATTCACCTTTCATGTCACTAACTCTCAAAACCAAATTATTTATCCAAACATATAGTTTTGTTATTGGTCCGCAATAAGATGCTGCTGTGTAACCCAGAGAGGCCCTTTCTGCAATTTGCTAAATTGTACACAAGCATTTTTTATGCCTTGATTCCAACAGTTAAAAGATTTCAAATTTTTCAAAAGAAAAACCGTAAGTAACTTGGCCCAGCACTTGTTTATTCCTTATTTCGACTGCTGCTTTGGGCCCATAAAACTTGTTGAAACATGAAGATTTATACATTCAAAACTTCCAGTTCCTGACAGGACTGAACGGAAACTGATGACATAACTAGCAATCAGAACACTGCAGTGTCTCCCACAGGGGGTATTGCTGAGCTAGTGCAGCAAATGGGAAAGACAATTTTACTATGGTGCTCATGTCTGCATCTCAGTCACACGGAGTGCCAGGCACTCCTTGGAGATGCTGTATTGACTAGGAACACCCAGGCAAGGAATGAGAGAAAAACCCGAAGAAGGCAATGAGCCAGGATGCTTGGGTGGCCAAAGGCAGAAAACTTTAAAAAGCCAAACACAAAAAGTGAGGTAGACTGGAGCCAAACTACAGAAGACCTAATAGGTAAAATCCCCTGGAGCTTAACTAGATCAGATCACACAGTCTTTCAACAAAGAATGTTTCCCACTGGCTGGTTAGGGCAGTTACTCAACACTGGAAGACTTGAGTGCTGTCTTGCACAATGACAAATCAATCTAGCTGATTAAAGAAGCATATCTGATGAGGACTTGCCCAGTATTTCTTGTCCCCAAGGATCACTGTAAGGAAATGAGGTGATTCTTGAAGCTACCAGAGAGATACGACTCACGAACTTTATTGTGCTCACCTCTGCAATAGCGTCCATCAGATGCTAACTGGAAGCCTGGTTTACAAATGCATTTAAAACTGCCATCTTCATTGATGCACATCCCATTGAGGCACATGTTCCTTATGCTGCATTCATCCATATCTGAAAAAGTACATTGTAGAGATAATGTTCAGAATGTTTAAATAAAAGAACTCTTACTTATATGCTTTAAATGCAAAATATAAACCTCAATTTCTTTCTCAGTTGTCAGAGGTACATGATAATCAGAAACACATGATAGGACAATGTGTCAAAGTAACAACTCCGTTATTCCATAATGAATCATTAACATCTAAAGGTATGCATCCAAAAAGAGCAAAGAGAATGAAAAATGGATGAGAAGCTGGACAGCTTAAGAACTGCCAGTTGGTAAAATCCATTAAAAAAAAAGTGAGAAAGGTACGTAATTGAAGAGGATTTGCAGTCTTGATGTTTACATCAGAAGCTAGGGTAGAAGCAGCCTCCCATTTGGAATGGTAAACACAATTCTGTTACTGAGATCACCTGACAGGGGAGTAGCAGGCATTTGTGTTTGGAGTGAAAACTTTTGTAACCTCCATTGGGTGAGTCTAAGATTCATGATGTGGGAGAATTCCCAATACTGTGCTCAAGTATTCATTCCGTGGGCGCTTCCATCATCAACTTCTGTTTAAAATGAAACCTACCCCTTCCCTGGATTCAGCATAACAGGTCACATATGTGGGTATGGCATAGCACGAAGGATTCAAATAGGAAAAGGTGGAGTCTCAGACAGTGCTATTCTGAACCCTACACAGTTACCCCCATGAGCAAAAGAGGTAGGAGGGAAAAAAAACAAAGCAAGTACAAAGATTACTGTACTTGATTTGAGTAAACTTTTATATCATTTTAGTCTTTATTTCATCCTGGCACAAATGAAATCAGTTTTGGATGTTACATCCAAAAAAATCAGCATTATTTACCAGTTTCATATAAAGGAGTACACATAGTTACATTAAGGTGTGGCACAATGCCATAGTCTTTAATGATTAGTGTGTGTGCACATGTATTCCTAAGAACAAAACTCAATGCATTACAATGCCAGAGATGAAACTGTTTCATAAGTAGATGCAACAGACATTCTGGCAACTTATGCAATGGAATTAAAAATGTTTTACCAGACTGCCGATGTCCTGGTTCTTATTACTATTAGCACATGGTATTTGGTGGGAAAGCAAGAAATCAGAATTGAGGTTTTTTTCCAAAACATATTAATTTCTAAATATATTTAGTCAATATAGTTCCGTAATAAGATATTTTAAAAGTAGTTTATAGTGCTAAACTGTATCTAAAAAAGAGTCAGGAAAACCAGAGTCTTAAAATGTCTGTCTCTACGAAGGATTAACAGAATCACTACTAGCACATAAAATCACTGGATCATAATGACATTACAATGTATTCGGAATCGTGCTATTTTCCTTCATATTGCAGCTGTGTTGGACAGAAATTACACTTCTAGACATGGTGTGTTTTCTTTTTACTTACAGGCTAAGTCAGACAAAAATAATTTATGATTTAAAAAAAAAAATCATGTATCTATCCCAACCAGGATTTTTGCCATGAAGTCTTTGAGCTGAATCACTGAGATAATATTCTGCCAAAAATGTTTCTAAGAACAGTGCTTGAAATTCCTTTAACGTATGAATAGATCATTGGGAACCCTTCCCAAGGACCTTGGGAAGCATGATAAAGAACATTCTTCTTTTTCCCCCCTTTACTAAAGGTCTGGGAGGTAGAAACGCATCAATTATGTTTACAAATTTTTCTTAAAACAGTTTTTATGGGTCAGACCAGACTGCATCTACATAAAACACATTGCTAGTCACCCAGTAAGATCCCATAAAGCATGCTGTTAAACACACAGTAAAACCAGGCAGCATGTGACTTGTGCTCTGTTTTAAAATGTACCACTCCCATCAAAGAAACTGCATTTTGCGATAGTGGTATGTGCTATTTCTCCTGCTGGACAGACATCCCGTTGATGATTGCCAAGCCAAGGCTCCAGAACTGGCTGCAAAAGACAGTTTACTTGCCCTCCCAAATACAGCAAAAGGTATTTAGAAATGTGATGCCTTGTTCCTTCTCTTCCCCCCCAGCAGAGGTCCTTTTCTTTTTCATTGACATGAATAACCTCTTGTAATTGCAATTACTGATACAGAATAAACTCAGGAAAGCCTTACCTTCACAGTTTTTCCCATCAGCTGCCACCTGAAAGCCAGCATTACACACACAGTGAAAGCTGCCGTCTGTATTTATGCATCGTCCGTTATTACAGATACGACCATTCTGTAAACATTCATCAATGTCTGAAAGCCAACCAAAAAGAAAAATAACATTTTGGGGTTTTTCTTTTTTATACTCAAGAGGAATTTTTCCCTTTTCCCATTTCCCTTTCCCTTAGGTTTTTAACCCTACATGGAAACTATATTCACCTGAAAAATGATTTATTTTGATTTCCATAAGTGAACGTTATGGGGGTGGAAAATGTTCATCAGCTTGAAATTTCAAGTTGCAGCACAAGAATTTCAGTGACTATTACCCTGCAGCTTGCTCAGACAAGAATCAGATCCTTTCAATTGCTTTTTTGCATTTTTGTTTATCATGATAATATTTTTACTGAAGTTTAACTCAACAATATCTAACTATGAGGGAAAGATGGGGAAGCTTGTCTTTTGCTACCGCATTGTAAGATAACAGGAAAGTCTGAGACTTTCCCACCTCAGAAGATATTTCTCCTGCGTATTTTATATTTGAAACATCAGCTCCTCATTTCCCTCTCTCTGCAGGAGGTGCTTGGCAAGTGCTTTGGAGGACCTGAATAGTGATATCACACGAGGCTGGCAGCTCTCCCTCTCCTCCAAACAAGGGGAGAGGAGATGCTGAGACAGACTGTCTAGACATTTTTCAGATTGCTCAGTGTTCTCCATCAAGGCCTGGACCATCTCCCAGAGATTCCTGCACACAGGGGACTCTGCTCACAGAGATCTCAACCAGCCCATGCAGACCTATCTACCATGCAACCATGCCATCTTCCCAGATATCCTGCAGGTGCCCTTCCCTAAGCCCTCTCTGCAGAAGGGCATTGCTGTGCTTCAGGAAGAAGCAGAGCACAGGGTATCCTCCCAAATGCTCCTGCTCTCTAGACACCTATCTGAGGAAGAACTGACACCTCTCGACATTGTAACCTGCATTCGCTTTCTTTGCAGTGCAATGGTTCTGGGAAGCTGCTAAGAAATCCCTGAAAATAACTGTTTTACAATGAAGAAACCAGGCCAGGAGAGGCAAGAGCTGCTCAAGTGATAGATCACTGCGGTGGCAGCTTGCAGCCCTCTTGACTTCCAGCAAAAGCATACAGGTTTGATAAACCTCCCCTCATTTGATAAACAAGCATTATCTTGTTTATCAAGTAATTCTTTCTGCTCAGTCCCTCCCTTTCTCCCTACTTTTGTGACACTCGGTTGTACCTGAGCCTGGCTTCAGCTACTCCACCAGCCTTAGGACAGGCAGAAATGCTACAGCATCTCAAGATTTGCCTGGCCATTTAGTTTTAAGAGTTAGATTTTGTACGTACATCCAATGCCGTCTAAATCATGCTGCAGAAACTAATACAGAATCTTCTTGTTCTTCATGTACACACAGCTGACTGGAGGCACGCTATTAGTTTATGTTACATTTTTAATTTTCTACTTATGAAATAACATTGTGGATTTTTTTTAATCCTCCTCAGAGAAACTGGCAAAAAACAAAGCTCTCCTCTCACTGAAATGTCCATGATTGCAGCCACCTCCACGTCAGGACTGACTTCCTCCTTTCAGAAATGTTGGGTAGATTATATTAAGCACTTTGCTATTAAAGCTTTGACTCCTATACACTCCTAGCTAATCATCTCCTGCAATTGAAAAGCATTTTTTTGTTTCGATCGCTAATCATAATGTGACAATCTTATCCATCTATGTCTCCAATTAACATATTCATTCAGCCAAAATCCTACTAGAATTATAAGGGATCCTAACAACAGTTGTATCAGTTGCTTGTGATAGAGACTGCAATGTTTAATCAGTCACCTATCAGACTCATCACGCAGAAAACACCCTCCCCTGGGACCTCAGAACAAGGAATAATTAAACATCTGGTCATTGTGGAGACACCATTTTTCAAGAATGGACGTATGGAACACATTTGCAAATGCGTATGGGCACAGACACGTTTGGGTATGCAAAAAATAAAACCTCAACATACAAAATAGTCATGCAAAGTAATTTTGCAGCAAATGCTGATTTTGGCAGGCACCAGTGCTATAGGCATATTTTGCCAAATGCACCCCACCAGCTTTCTTCTTTTCCCTAAACTGGTCCTAAAAATTTCTTCAGAAAACAAAGTTCCTGCACATGATAGCATTTTCTGAACTGCCTGTCAAGCAAGCACAGTTCCCACTGACTGCAAAGGAACTGCTAAGTGACCACACTTTAATGCCATTAAGCTACTGGGCTTCTGACAAGCATGTGTTTGTGTAATGAATCAGTCAAATTAAAAGCGTGTGACAAAAATGACTCATGAGTGAATTCATCACCGCTGAGACTCCACTTCAGCACTCCTTCACCACTAGTCAGCTGAACTATGAAGATGCTTCTGCAACATGGCTGTTTGACAGCAATTAGGTCAAATACTCCCACAACATGCAGCAGTGGTGCTGGCTCTGCATGTCCTCATGGACTGGAGTAAGCTTCTCTACCACAAATACTTTTCCGATTCACAAAGGTAAGAGCAAAAAAATCACACACTAATACAGATAGCTTTCTTCTGGCTTTTCAGAAACACTCTGCTTCAGAATGAGTGCATGCTCAAAGAATCTTCCTCAGTGCAACAGAGTTTTAATGGTTAAGCAAGTGATCCACAGTAATGGTGTTTGGCCCGATGGGGAGAGGACTGGTAGCAGAA